>ML842183.1:24450-49094 GCA_009831015.1 Picea engelmannii | reverse complement strand
TCCACAAAACAACCTTCAAATGTCACTACGAGCTATGAGTTTCTAGTCATGCCCTTTGGATTGACTAACGCAACAACTACCTTTCATTCATGTATGAACCATATATTCAACAACAAGTTGAGGAAGTTATTACTCGTGTTCTTAGATGATCTAGTGATCTACAATAGGACATGGGAGGATCATCTGAGGCATGTTGATGAGATTCTCATCATCATGGGGGAGAAATCACTGTTTTCCATGGAGGAAAAGTGCAAGTTTGGATTGACAGTGATTCTCTATCTGGGGAACGTTATTGGAGTTAAAGGGGTTAAGGTACATCAGGAAAAGATCAAGACAATTTTGGATTGGCCCACACCCAAGTCACTTATAGAGCTGTGAGGTTTATTTGGGCTATGCCGCTATTACAAGTTCTTTGTGAAATTATTTTCACAACTTGGTGCGCCATTGACAGATCTCACCAAAAAGGGAGCTTTCAGATGGTCAAAGGAGGTAGGGGCAACATGTCACGTGATGAAGAAGGTGATCTACACTAGCCTAGTGTTATCAATTCTAGACTTCTCTCAGGGAATTTTGTTGGAGTGTGATGCATCCAGAGAGGGGATAGGAGCGGTGTTGATGCAAAATAAATATCCCATAACTTTTGAGAGAAGGAAGATGAGGGATCCAAAAAGGCTCTACTCCATCTATGATAAGGAGATGTTGGTCATCATGCATGCATTGGCCAAATTTAGAAAGTATCGTGTGGGAGGACACTTTGTGGTGAGGATAAACCATGATATATTGAGGTATTTCTTGGAGCAGTGGGACTTGAGTGAGAGGCAACAAAAATGGGTGAGCAAGTTTCAGGCATATGACTTTGACAATGAGTACACAAAGGGAAAGAAGAATGTAGTTGTTGACGCCCTTTCGAGGAGACTTGCAACTTTTTCCATGATAGAGGTCTCAACGGACTGGAAGCTCATTCTCTTGGTGGAGTAATCCAAGAAAACATGCGTCTGTGAGATGATGGAGGGAATTACACATGATGACAGGTATAGGGTAGTGGATGACATCATCTACTACAAGGATATGATTTATCTTGTCCTTGAGTCCACACTTTAGGATAAGATTCTAAGAGTTGTACATGATGAACTACTAGTAGGGCACCTGGGATATTTGAATACCTATAGGAAGGTGAGGGAGTGCATGACTTGTCAGTGTAACAAGTCAGAGCTCATGCATCCTACAAGTTTATTCCAACCATTACCTATTCCATAGCAGAAGTGGGAGAGCATTTCCATGGAATTCATTATAGGGTTTCCAATGGTACAAGACGGGGACTATATTTATGTGTTGGTGGATAGTTTGAACAAGTATACCCACTTCTTTTCCATTCCTTCATAGTATAGCGCAACTCAAGTGGAAGACACATTCCTCAGGGAGGTGTTCAGACTACACGATATTCCTAGATACATAGTTGGTGACCGAGACAACATGTTTCTCAATGCATTTTGGCAGGAGCTATTTAAGTTTTCATGGACATAGTTGACACCAAGTACTAGCTATCACCCTTAGACGAATGGACATACATAGATAGTAAACAAGTGGGTTGAGGGATACCTACAGAACTACATTTCAAGACAACAT
Source organism: Picea engelmannii (assembly GCA_009831015.1). Lineage (NCBI taxonomy): Eukaryota > Viridiplantae > Streptophyta > Pinopsida > Pinales > Pinaceae > Picea > Picea engelmannii. Next base: position 47,468 of record ML842183.1, on the reverse strand, counting down.
AAGGCTTGGGTAAAGTGGTTGCATCTCAGGAGCACTGTTATAATATGATCCGGAATATATTTGCAAAATGAAATGAATACAGATTATTATCAAAATATGCTTAACACGGAATAACATATATACAGTAAAACTAGTTTCTATTCAATAAGGAAATAAACTGAAACTGTAAAATGCAGTGGAAACAAGCTTGCTAAAATGGTGGCGACTTATCTCTAAGAAGAGATGTGACGATTGCGCTCATTCATAAGAATATGATTACAATGAGGCTCTGAAGGCCTTTTTACAATAAACAGGAATGTAAAAAACCCTAGACATCCAAAAATCCTAACCCTAGGAGATGAAGCACCAAAAGTCCTGTGGGCCCTGTTTGGGTAAGTTAGTACATCCACTTCTCGAGGTTGTAACTTTCGCCTAGGATCTTCGTTTTAGGCACATGATAGCCGGTTGGAAAGGTCTGTCCGAGGAATACACATTTTGATTATATATGTCAAAGGTCATTTTGACTATGGCGAGCCCTAAAAAACGTTGTTTAGGGCCTCAAAATGACCCCACAAGCCAGGGACCCGAAACCTAAGGAAAAACTACCAAAATGAGAAAGTTGGAACAGGTGCAAGGCCACCAAAATCCATATGGATCAATCCTACCCCTTTAGGAAGAAATGCTATCCATTGCGTTGAGTTCCCCCATCAGATGATGAATTTTTTTCTGAATTTGGCTCTGGGTGAGCCACTTGCCTTGGTGCAGGAGCTGCCTTTCTTTGACAACTCGATAACATTGGATCCTTTGTTGGTGAGTGCCCTTGATCTGTTTATCCACAATATGATCACTGGATTCATGTTGTATGCACTCGGGGTTGATCTCTGTTGGTTTCAATTGTTCTTCTATCTCTGAGGTGTCCAATAATGGTGGGAAATACGGTTGAAGGATATCCACGTTGAACACTGGGAGCAACCCAAGGAAATGAGGAATGTTGAGCTTGAAATCATTATCACCCACAACCTTGGTGATGGTGTATGACCCATAATGGAGTGGGTGAAGCTTTCGATGGGGTCCCATAAGGCGCTCTTTCTACAAGTGCAACCAAACTTTGTCGGCCACCTGAAACTTATGTGGCACCCTGTGTTGATCATGGCGTCGCTTGTACTTGTCATTGGACTTATATAGGATATCCTGTACTTATTGGTAGATGTGTTGGGTCCTCTCAATGAACCAGGTGGCTTTGTCAACTTCAATTGGAGTAGGAGCTGAGTCGACCGAGGTGATCGCAAAGGGTACTGAAACATCTATGGGACCCAATGGTTGGAATCCCAACCCCACCTGAAAGGGGTTGTGGCCGGTTGAGCTATGTAGGGCTCAGTTGTAGCTATGCTAAACATAGGGGAGATTATAATCCCATGTGCGAGGGTGATTGGAATTATACATGTGTATTATATGCATGATCATTCGATTTAGACCTCAATTTGGCCATCTGTCTACGGGTGGAAGGTCGTGGATTTGGTGAGCTTCGTGTCTAGCAGTGACCAGAGGCTTGAACAAAATGTGTTGAGAGATCGACTATCCTGATTTGAGACAATGGTTTTTGGGATTCCAAAATGTACCTAGACTCGTTCAAAGAAGAGCTTGGCAATGGCCTCTGATGTGATGCCCTTCTTGCAGGCGGCCAAAATCGCCATCTTAGAAAAGTGATCCACAACCACAAAAACAGTCATTGCTTCACTTGGTGGATGGGAGGCCTGAAATGTAGTCCATTGAGATGGATTCCCATGGCCTGTCAGGAGTAGGAAGAGGGGTGCACATGCCCTATTTCTTAGTGGTCCGTTTGGCAATCACATTGGTAGTGCAGGACTTGATGTACTTGTTGACCTTCTGTCAAAGTTTCGACCAGTAGAAATGTTTTTGCAGCATTTCCACTATCTTTTTGACACTGAAGTGTCTTGCCACCCAATTGTAGTGGGATTCCTAGATCAACTTCGATTGATTGCTTGATGGAGCGCAGATATGGACCAGATGACACAACATCACGTTCTCAATATGGAAATTAGCGACAACTACATTTGCGCCCAACATTTGGTAGGTGGTGGTGTAGTCGGGGTCTGTCTCATAGAGTTGGGGCCATCCAGAGGTCTCATGGCAACGATTTGAGCTATTGTTTTCATGAGAACTTTTGGCATTTGATGCAAGATCTTATCTTCCTGCAAACATCGGGGAATAAAGTGAGCCAGTAATACCCAGCTCGGAGGATCTTGTGAGCTGTGGTCTTCCAGAAATGATGTCCTCCGCAAAGGCTGCTATGAAAATCAAATGTAACCTCCTGGGCTTCCTGCGGGTTCAGACATCTCAGAAATACCCCTAGAGGGTCTTTCTAGTACAAGGCTTGGTCAATGAGGCAATATCTGATTGTCTTGAGCTTAAGAGCCCTCGCTTTACTTGTTCCCATTCCATCGGGAGGCTTCAACTCCTGCAGAAAATACAGAATAATCAACTCAACATCTCCGAATATTGCTATTTTCTCAATTCCCATTTCCTTTGCGGCCCTCATACCCAGAACAAGAGCTTCATACTCTTCCACATTGTTGGTGGCTTCGAATTCCATCTTGTATGACAGGGACACGACTTCTTGAAAAGGTGATATGAAAACCACTCCAGTGCCAGCACCTTCGCTAGAAGAAGCTCCGTAAAAAAAAATCTTCCACACAGGGGAGATTTGAGGGGAAATCGGATGATCATGGCTGGGATGTTTTCTGATTAGTAAAGAGCTTTTAGGGGCGTCGGTAAGTTGCAGCAAACTAGACCACAAGTCGGTGTCAAGTGGAAAGATGGGGTGATTGGTAGGGTCTGCTTCATCACTGACAATATAGGCTAGTTGGGCTTCTCTGTATAATCTCCTTTGTTCCCCTCCAAAGACTGGAATGGTGGTGTATGTGAGATCCATCTGTAGTGTCCCTCCAAGTTTTTTAATCCACGACCTAGACAATAGCATACCGAATTTGGTGGGGACGTCGTCTACCATGATATCCATGACTACACTTTTCTTGGGTAGCTGAAACAGGGAAACCACCAAGTCTTTGATGACTCCTAGACACTGCACTCTCCTTGAATCGAAAGAATATAAATCATGATAAGTTCTTGTCACCTCCAGTCCCAATTATTCCATGACTATTTTTGGCATAAGGTTATGGGAAGCCCCTGAATCCATGAGGCATTTATGCAGCACTTTATCATGTATGTTCAAGGATGTGTAGAAGGGGGGCGATGATTCATCTCTATGTTCTACCATAGGGCCTAAGATGACAGTTGGATTCTCATATTGAAGGTTTATTGAGTCAGAGGGGGGCTGGGGGGACTTAGATTGTAGCAGCTTGGAGATGGATCTTTTAAAATATTCATTTTTAACTAGCTCTGAAAGGGGGACGGGGATCCTGATCTTTTGAATTTCATGTTCAAAATTAATGGATGGAATGGGCTTAGGAGCTTCCCTTACCTCGGTGACGGGATATTTGACTGCTAGTAGAGCGCTCTGAGCTCTTTTATCTTTAGTAGCAGCTGCTACAGATCTAGTAGGTCTTTCTGCTATGAGGGGCTGGTCTAGGCTGTCAAACTCTCCTTCTCTCCTTCTCAACCTGAGATTATATCTATTAGAAGTGTGATCGGCCCTTTGTTCTTTCCCCAACTCATGAATTTGAGCACTCATCAGGGATTCTTCATATGCGGACTGCATCAAATGGGGAAAAGGGGGAGTTTCTTCAATACAGTGAATTTTAGGGCCAAACTCGTCTATCTCCTCTCTTTCCTCATGATCAACTAGGTTATTTTGGAGGGGGGTTTGAACCCTTTGATCTTCTCTGTCTTTTCCCCTTTGTTCCCTCGGGAAAACCTGAGGCATATTGTTAGCAGGTCGTCTGAAACCTCTATTATCAGTGTTCTGGGGATTTCTGTACATGGGCTTCCCCTCTAATTCCCACCTCTCCATCTTGGCAGCAAGCGATTTTATTTCTCTAGCTGTCTCATCTGTCTGATGAGGCAGGGGAGAGGAACTGGATGAGGAAGCTTCAAGCATGTTCTTGGATGTATTTCTATCACCTGCGTTTCTGAGTCGGTTGACAACCAATATGTTAGATTCTACCTCCACGGACACATCCTGCATGTGGGCCAACGTAGCAGCTCTTCTCTCCCTTAGCAGTAAGCAGAAATCAGGATCAAAAGCACTGGAGTAAGTGATCTTTGTAGAGGCTTCGAAGGGATTTATCTCAGCAGGGATTATGTTGTACATTTTATTAAATCTCTTGGAGAAGTTGGAGACAGACTCTCCTTCCTTTCTCTTCAACGACCCAAACTCGGTCATGTAATACATGAAATCTTTTTTATCTCCCCACTGTCTCAGAAAAGTACTATCTAAAGCTTCGATCCCATCAATAGATCCAGGAGGTAGGGCCTTGAACCATTTTCTAGCCTCTCCTTGGAGACTATGGACAAAAATTCTCATCCATACGTCTGCATGCATGATAACATTATCATCCGCGAAGGTATAAAAGGATGCTAGGTGTTCTTCAGCAGCTATGTCCCCCTCGCCTATAAACTTGGGTAGCTGCTTTAGGTATCCATCTGGTGGGAGGGCATTGAGAAGCTGTGGTAAGACAAGAGGAGCATACCTAGCAGCTCTGATGGCCTCCATTGCGGTCATAGGAGGATTTGCTCTATCCATATGGATATTATGTAAAGGGGAAATCGGAATGTGGATACCAGAGATGAGTTCTTAATGGGAGTGGGAAACAAGAGAGGATTTAAGGAGAAAGCTAACGAGCTCAAGTCAGAAGGTGCTCCTCCTTGTGAAGGAGTGGGGAAATCTTCTGTGGTCCTGGGTCTATGCCACAGTATAGTTTCAGAGGAGAGGGGAGTGACAAGGATTTCTCCCTCCAATCCCAGACCATGAGGGAAAAACTCAGCAGGAACACTCCCAAAATTCAGGAAACGGGAAACTTCTGAAGGAGGTCTATTAAGAAACTGAGGAGGAAGCTTCTTCTTCAGGGGCCTTTCCTTTTCTAAGAACCACCTCTGGATCGGTTTCAGGTGTAGCTAGGGGCAGTTGTGGATGAGACCTCGTGTGTCTGCCTCTGAAAGCCACAATTAATAGAGTAGGTTTTCCCCAGCAGAGTTGTCACAATGGAGTCGCCAGGCGCACAACAGAAATCTTGATAATTCTGATATCTGATGCACGTTCAGAATCAGTTAATCATTTTCGTTCAATCCTAGGGAAAATATTCAACTTCGTCCCTGGCAACGGTGCCAGAAATGTTGGCGACGGAAGTCACTCCTGGATTGCTAGCAGGAGAAGAGCCCGACGCCCATCAGTTTTATGTCACAGTAGTTTATAGATGGGGTGACCGAATGGAAGCCAACACAAACCAATATCATTCCAACTCCAAACTAGGCTAGGCATGCATAGGTGAGTGAGGTCTTATATAAACTTCAGATAGTGAGTTGTAGTAAAGGGTGAACAGGTGGAAGACTTATATAAGAGAAAAGCAAAGGTCTGTTATTAACATCGGGTTTCTAACAGACTGAGGAAAAAGACGTCCAAACGCAATATCATCTTACATTCAAACGCAAATCCGGAGAATGCAATAATGCAACAATAAATACTTTATCATAACATAACTGTAACAATTCATGCGAATCATTCGATCATGAACTCTCTGGTATAAGAGGAAAACATAGACGGAGCAGGAAAATTGTTTGTCATAAAACAATAAATCTCAAACATAGATGCATAACCATAGAACTAGATTGATCATTAAAACTTTACAGTAGGGAGCTCTGCTCTACCATCGATCATTACAAAATGGAAAAAATGCCTACATATACTCTTCCCTTCCTTTCACTCAGTAGAGGCGTCTCAGAACTTTCAATGGGTGACGTCTCCTCAATCAAATCTATCCTTTGTTCCCCTGTCATACGCCTCTTTAATTCAGCATGGCTCACGCCACGGGGTAGCTGAGCCCTTTGAATGTTGAATTGGCATGTGCAGGATCCTTTGGCGAGTTGAAGACTTGGCGTGGCCTTCTTGAAGAGAACCGGTACAGGGGACCCTCCCAGGTATACTTTCAGCCAAGACCTCCATACTCTGCAATAAATGAGTGATGCAAGGTTTCACCCACCCTCTCTCTTCTTTATCCATTCCGAGAAGGTACCGATATCCAGATCACGTCGAAGTGGAGTCTGAAGAGCACAGTGCCCCCCTTCTGGGAATTACTTCGGAACCTATGTCCAAATGAAAATGAAATCACCCCACTTCCAGACCTCCTTTTTGATGACCAGGCGCCAAAACCATGGGCCCGACTCTGGGCGCTTTCAGAGCTTCGAGATTCAGGGTTTCAAGGGGTGAAGTGATGAGGAGATCTTACTGCGTGAATTCTTGAATCCCGACATGAAGTAGATACGTTTCGTGCATCCTTCCGAGATATGACGGTCTTGAACTCGCCTGACACCGTTGTGGGCCCGGGCCTCTCCTAGTATTTCGTGCATCGGGACATAACGGAGCTGATTTTTGCACCTTGGAGTCGCGACGGGTGAAACGGCGAGATGGGTCAGCTTGTCACTAGGTGTCCCCCTTAAATGGACGGCTGAAAATTCTTTGTGATGTTGCGGGCCCCAGCTTCCATACTTTCGGCACCATCGGGGTTCAGGGTTTCGCGATGTTGAACAACACAAAACTCTCACACCATGAACTCTCGAACGTCGAAATGCCGATGCAGCTAGATCTTGCGACATGTGTCTTTAGGATGAACAACTGAGACCTTTCCATAGATATAAGTGCCCCTCCTCTCGACCTTTTCCTTTAAGACTAGATGCCAAAACTACGGGCCCGGTCCTGAGTGCTATCGGTATTTCGGGATTTGGGGTTTCGAAAGGTGAAGAGACAAGGAATTTTACCCCTTCAACTCCCGAATGTCGATATGCTAGTGTGACTGGATCCTACGCCCCGTGTCACTGGATCGGATGACCCAGATTCAACCTTGAATTATAAGGGCATTCTTTGGTGATATGTTTCAGGTAACTTAGTAACCCCAAGATCCCAATGACCATGATCTGCTCCGTGGATGGGTCTCGGCTGTGGACCTCGAAACCTTGCCCGCTCGCTTCACTCGTAACCGGAAATTTGGGTACTTCCGCTGCTGTACCTGGGTGTTTCGTGTGCAACCTACAGGCCTGGGTGCTCTCTAGCACGGGACAAGAAATATTGCTAACACTAGTAAAAAAGAAGGATGGCATGATGCAGATGTGCATCGACTACAGGGCGTTGAACAAGAAGACCATTAAGAACTGGTACTTGATACCTAGAATCGATGAGTTGATAGATGAGTTGCATGGGTTGGTGTAATTCTTGAAGATTGATCTTTGATTGGGGTACCATCAGATCCGATTTAGAGAGGAGGAAATCCACAAAACAACCTTCAAATGTCACTACAAGCTATGAGTTTCTAGTCATGCCCTTTGGATTGACTAACGCAACAACTACCTTTCATTCATGTATGAACCATATATTCAACAACAAGTTGCGGAAGTTATTACTCATGTTCTTGGATGATCTAGTGATCTACAATAGGACATGGGAGGATCATCTGAGGCATGTTGATGAGATTCTCAGCATCATGGGCTAGAAATCACTGTTTTCCATGGAGGAATAGTGCAAGTTTGGATTGACAGAGATTCTCTATCCGGGGAACGTTATTGGAGTTAAAGGGGTTAAGGTACATCAGGAAAAGATCAAGACAATTTTGGATTGGCCCACACCCAAGTCACTTATAGAGATGTGAGGTTTATTTGGGCTATCCAGCTATTACAGGTGCTTTGTGAAATTATTTTCACAACTTGGTGCGCCATTGACGGATCTCACCAAAAAGGTAGCTTTCAGATGGTCAAAGGAGGCAGAGGCAACATGTCACAAGATGAAGAAGGTGATGAGAACTATCCTAGTGTTATCACTTCTAGACTTCTCTCAGGGAATTGTGTTGGAGTGTGATGCATCCAGAGAAGGGATAGGATCGGTGTTGATGCAAAATAAATATCCCATAACCTTTAAGAGAAGGAATATGAGGGATCCAAAAAGGATCTACTCCATCTATGATAAGGAGATGTTGGCCATCATGCATGCATTGGCCAAATTCAGAAAGTACCAGGTGGGAGGACACTTTGTGGTGAGGATAAACCACGATATATTGAGGTATTTCTTGGAGCAGTGGGACTTGAGCGAGAGGCAAMAAAAATKGGTGAGCAAGTTTYAGTCATATGACTTTGACAATGAGTACACAAAGGGAAAGAAGAATGTAGTTGTTGACGCCCTTTCGAGGAGACTTGCAACTTTTTCCATGACAGAKGTCTCAACRGACTGGAAKYTCATTCTCTTGGTGGAGTAATCCAARAATACATGCRTCTSTGAGCTGATGGAGGGGATTACACATGATGACAGGTAYAGGGTAGTGGATGACATCATCTACTACAAGGATATGATTTATCTTGTCCTTGAGTCCACACTTAAGGATAAGATTCTAAGAGTAGTACATGATGAACTACTAGTAGGGCACCTGGGATATTTGAATACCTACAGGAAGGTGAGGGAGTGCATGACTTGTCAGTCGAACAAGTCAGAGCTCATGCATCCTACAGGTTTATTCCAACCATTACCTATTCCATAGTAGAAGTGGGAGAGCATTTCCATGGAATTCATTATAGGGTTTCCAAAGGTACAGGATGGGGACTATATTTATGTGTTGGTGGATAGTTTGAACAAGTATACCCACTTCTTTGCCATTCCTTCATAGTATAGCGCAACTCAAGTGGAAGACACATTCCTCAGGGAGGTGTTCAGCCTACACGATATTCCTAGATACATAGTTGGTGACCGAGACAACATGTTTCTCAATGCATTTTGGCAGGATCTATTTAAGTTATCATGGACATAGTTGACACCAAGTACTAGCTATCACCCTTAGACGAATGGACATACACAGATAGTAAACAAGTGGGTTGAGGGATACGTACAGAACTACGTGTCAAGACAACATAAGGCTTGGGTAAAGTGGTTGCATCTCGGGAGCAATGTTATAATATGATCCGGAATATATTTGCAGAATGAAATGAATACAGATTATTATCAAAATATTCTTAACATAGAATAACATATATACAGTAAAACTAGTTTCTATTCAATAAGGAAATAAGATGAAACTGTAAAATGCAGCGGAAACAAGCTTGCTAGAATGATGGCGACTTATCTCTGAGAAGAGATGTGACGATTGCGCTCATTCATAAGAATATGATTACAATGAGGCTCTGAAGGCATTTTTACAATAAACAAGAATGTAAAAAACCCTAGACATCCAAAAAACCTAACCCTAGGAAATGAAGCACCAAAAGTCATGTGGGCCCTGTTTGGGTAAGTTAGTACATCAACTTCTCGAGGTTGTAACTTTTGCATAGGATCTTCGTTTTAGGCACATGACAGCCGGTTGGAAAGGTCTATCCAAGGAATACACATTTTTCTTCTATATTTCAAAGGTCATGTTGACTGTGGCGAGCCCTAAAAAACATTGTTTAGGGCCTCAAAACGACCCCACAAGCCAGGGACCTGAAACCTAGGGAAAAACTGTCAAAATGAGAAAGTTGGAATAGGTACGAGGCCACCAAAATCCATCTGGATCAATCCTACCCCTTTAGGAAGAAATGGTATCCATTGCATTGAGTTCCCCCATCAGATGATGAAATTTTTGCTGAATTTGGCCCTGGGTGAGCCACTTGCCTTGTTGCAGGAGTTGCCTTTCTTTGACAACTCGATAACATTGGATCCTTTGTTGGTGAGTACCCTTGATCTGTTTATCCACAATATGATCATTGGATTCATGTTGTATGCACTCGGGGTTGATCTCTGTTGGTGTCATTTGTTCTTCTATCTCTGAGGTGTCCAATAATGGTGGGAAATACGGTTGAAGGATATCCACGTTGAACACTGGGAGAAACCCAAGGAAATGAGGAATGTTGAGCTTGAAATCATTATCACCCACAACCTTGGTGATGGTGTACTACCCATAATGGAGTGGGCGAAGATTTCGATAGTGTCCTATAAGGCGCTTTTTCTACAAGTGCAACCAAACTTTGTCGCCCACCTAAAACTTATGTGGCACCCGGTGTTGATCATGGAGCTTCTTGTACTTTTCATTGGACTTATGTAGGATATCCTGTACTTATTGGCAGATGTGTTGGGTCCTCTCAATGAACCAGGTGGCTTTGTCAACTTCAGTTGGAGAAGGAGCTGAGTCGACCGAGGAAATCACAAGGGGTACTGCAACATCTATGGGACCCAATGGTTGGAATCCCAACTCCACCTGAAAGGGGTTGTGGCTAGTTGAGCTATGTAGGGCTTGGTTGTAGCTATGCTAAACATAGGAGATAATCTCATCCCATGTGCGAGGGTGATTGGAATTATACATGTGTATGATGTGCACGATCATTCGATTTAGACCTCGGTTTGGCCATCTATCTGCGGGTGGAAGGTCATGGATTTGGTGAGATTCGTGTCTAGCAGTGACCGGAGGCTTGAACAAAATGCGCTGAGAAATCGACTGTCCTGATCTGAGACAATGTTTTTTGGGATTCCAAAATGTACCTAGACTCGTTCAAACAAGAGCTTGGCAGTGGTCTCTGATGTGATTCCCTTCTTGCAGGTGGCCAAAATCGCCATCTTAGAAAAGCGATCCACAACCACAAAAACAGTCATTGCCTCGCTTGGTGGATGGGAGGCCTGAAATGTAGTCCATTAAGATGGATTCCCATGGCCTATAAGGAGTAGGAAGAGGGGTGTACAGGCCCTATTTCTTAGTGGTTTTTTTGGCAATCACATAGGCAATGCAGGACTTGATGTACTTGTTGAACTCCTATCGAAGTTTCAGCTAGTAGAAATGTTTTTTCAACATTTCCATTGTCTTTTTGACGCAGAAGTGTCCTGCCACCATATTGTAGTGGGATTCCTAGATCAACTTCGCTCGCTCTCTTGATGGAACGCAGATATGGACCATATGACACAACATCATGTTATCAATATGGAATTTAGCGAAAATTGCATTTGCGCCCAACATTTGGTAGGTGGTGGCATAGTCGGGGTCTGTCTCATAGAGTTGGGGCCATCCAAAGGTCTCATGTCTGCAAGATTCTAGCACTGTGCTGAGTGACGTGACTGATGGTCTGTTGAGGAAATCAACAATGTGGTTGGTGCTTCCCATTTTATACTTGATGCTGAGGTGGAATTGCTGCAAGTACATGGACCACTTCTGATGGCGGTCATTCTACAATTTTCCATGTGTCTGCATAAATTGGAGTGGCTTATGATCAATGTGGATGATTGTCTCCTTCCCAAGAATGTAATGTCTCCACTGGCAACATGCTTGCACAATGGAGTACATTTATTTGTTTTAAGTAGGGTACTTATGAATAACATATGATAGTGTCTCACTACGATAGGCCACATGGTGGTCGTGATGAGGGAGAACGACGCCCACAACATAGTCTGAAGCATATGTATCGATCTCAAAGGGTTGTTGCAGGTATGGTAGTAAAAATACTGGGGATGAGCACAAGCATTGCTTCAAATCATCGAATTCTTGTTGTTGGGACCGACCCCACACAAATTTCTCTTTACCACCACCCCTGGTTACTTGGCTGAGGGCCCATGCAATATGGGAGAATCCCAACACAAACACACAGTATAAATTGGAAAGGCCCAAGAAGCTTCGAAGCTCAGTGAGTGTAGTTGGGGCTTGCCAGTCACAGATGACTTGGATTTTGGTTGGATCCACATGTACGCCATATTGATCAATGATGTAGCCTAGGTAATGAACCATGTCCATGCCAAAGGATAATTTTTCCAAGTTGGCTTAGAGATGGTGCTTCTGTAGGGTGTGCAAACCTACTGAATATGATGCAAGTGTCCTACCCAAATCTTGTTGTAAATGAGAATGTCATCCATATAAACCACTACAAAAGTATTGGTGAATGGTCACAAGATATCGTCCATCATCCTCATGAAAGTGGCTGGAGCACTTTTCAAACCAAAGGGCATGACCAACCATTCAAAAAGACCTTACTTTGACTTGAAGGTGGTCTTCCATACATCTATCTATTCAATCAGGACCTAGTGGTAGCCAGACTTTAGATCAATCTTACAGAATTATTTGGTCCCCATGAGATGATCAAAGAGGTTGTCAATTTGGGGAATCGGGTACCGATTCCTGACAATGATTTTATTCAGAGCCCAGTAATCAATGAGAGTCAACAGGTTCCATCTTTCTTTTGTACCAGCACGATTGGGCTTCCACAAGGTGATGAGTTGGGATGGATGTGCCCCTTGTGGAGAAGTTCTTGGATATGCCACTTGATCTCCTCATTCTCTAGCAGAGAGCGGCGGTAGATAGGCCCATTGGGAAATGGTGCATCGGGGGTCAGATCGATGGGGTGCTTGACCTAACAGTGTAGAGGTACCCCGGTAGGTGAGGAGAAAATATCTGAGTATTCTTCCACGAACTTATCCACTTGCTTCTAGTGTGTGGAGAGGTCGGCCCCAGAGACCCTAGATGTGGCTAGGATCTTTCTCTCATTCTGAGAGCGAATAACGAAGAATACAATATTACCTATCTGAGATATGTCCTTTCTGCATTGCTTGGAAGAGATCAAGGAAACATCACTAGGTGGGACTTCCTCGGGTATCATGTACAATTTCTTGTTCAAAGTAATATTAACACTATAAGGATTAGACTCATATACAACATGAAGTTTCCATAAATATGGTTGGCCCAAAATAACATTACAAACTTTGAGAGGGGAAATATCAAACAATACCTCATCTTTGAAGGGATTGATGTTGTATGACATGCGACATTGTTGGCTGACGTGAATGTCACTTCCTTGGCGGATCCATTTGATAGTGTACGGCTACGGATGTCGCATTATCAGTAGGGCGAGTCGCTTGACAACCTCTGTTGAGATGAGGTTATTCGGGCTACCACTATCAATGATAAAGTGTAGCGGAGTACCCTTTACCCACATCTGTGAATGAAAAAGGCACTTGCCTTCCTCTAGCTCGTTTGGTTCACCAAGCTAGAGCTTGGTGGTAGCAACGATAGCATTGGGTTTTGCGTCTATGATCTATCTCCCCCTTTTTCATTTTGAATCAAAGGCTTTCACCTCAGCCACCAGTGACTGCTTCGAGCGACAATCAATAGTGTTATGCCAAGGGCTCTTATGGAAGTCGCACCACTTCCCGGTATCTTTCTTTGTCTTTCTGGTGTCCTACTTTTCTTACATCCTGGACTGGTTGTCCTGAGGCTATTCATCTTTTCTTTTTCCTTTTTTCTGTGGGTTGGGGTCTCCCTTTCCTGGATTTTTTTGTGCGGGGTTCCCAGGCCCAAATTTCCACGTCTTTTGTTTGAGCTTCTGCTCGATTTTGATGGCATATTGGTAGGCTGTGCCCAAGGATGAGATGTCCAGAAACTCCATTTCATCCTAGATGTATCTATACATAATGTCATGATACTTGAGCACCAAATATCACTCATAATCTTTGATACCTAGTTTGGTGCTCAAGGTATGGAAGATATTTGTGAACTCGGGCATCGCTTGGACTCTTTCCTCTCGTAGTGTGGTCCATTTTGTGTACAAGTTATCATAACTTCCAACGGGGTATTATTTTTCCTTAATAGCATCCCTGAAGGAATCCTAGGTGATTGTGACTGTAAATAATGGGGGTTCCTTTGTTTCCTTTTTCTCACAGAAATTTTTCCACCAATATTTGACATGGGAGATGACTTTGAGGAGCGCAAAAGTAATATTTTCTCTATTCGAGAAGTTATGGATAGAGAAATACTATTATAGTATATTCAACCATTTGTCTACTGCATCTGCGTCTATCTGACTTTGAAATATAGAAATATATAAGTTGATTTGTACCTTGAAGGGAGCGACACCTCTGTTTGAGGAAGATGTGTCGCCTGTTGGTAGCCGTCGAAGGATTTGCAAAAAACTATCCATCATCCCATTCCTCTGTTGCATGAGGGATTCCTTGAGCAACATTTTGAAGGGATCTCTTGTCCCTTCACCCTTATTTTCTTCTACCATGAGAGGTCATTTTGGCGTGCGAGAGATTTTATCCTCAAGAGAAATAATCTCGAGACCCAATTCTTTGTACCCCAACCTCATTGGGGGAGGTTGGGGACATGCATTAAGAATGACAAGGAGCATACTGCTCTGATACCACTGATCCAGAATATGTTTGCAGAATGAAATGAATATAGATTATTATCAAAAGATGCTTAACAAAAAATAACAGATGTACAGTAAAACTGGTTTCTATTCAATAAGGAAATAAGCTGAAACTGTAAAATGCAGCGGAAACAAGCTTGCTAGAATGGTGGCGGCTTATCTTTGAGAAGAGATTTGACAGTTACACTCATTCGCAAGAAGATGATTACAATGAGGCTTTGAAGGCCTTTTTACAATAATCAGGAATGTCAAAAACCCTAGACATCCAAAAAACTTAACCCTAGGAGATGAAGCGCCAAAAGTCATGTGGGCCCCATTTGGGTAAGTCAGTACATCAACTTGCCAGGGTCGTAACTTTTGCATACAATCTTCGTTTTAGGTGCATGATAGCTCGTTGGAAAGGTCTATCTGAGGAATACACATGTTGATGATATCTATCAAAGGTTATTTTGACTGTGGCAAGCCCTAAAAAATGTTTTTTAGGGCCTCAAAACGGCCCCGCAAGCTAGGGACCTGAAAACTAAGGAAAAAACTGTCAAACTAGAAAACTGCTAAAATGAGCTAGTTGGAATAGGTGAGAGGCCACTGACATCCATATGGATCATAATACCACTTATGACATGCCCATCGAGATGAGTCCATTCAGGGGATTATATGGCTAAGATGCCCCCATCATTTGTGGATTTCACATTTGGGGAAAGCAGGGCCTTAAAGGACTAGGATTGGTTGCAGGAGAGCCAAGATATAGTTAGAGTTCCGAAGGAGAACTTACAATTCACCTACAATCAATAGAATATGTATGTAGACAAGAACAAGGTCCATAGAATATGTATGCATACAATCCTCGTTGAAGAGGAGTGGTGCAAAGAAGTTGAAGTCTCACTTCTATGGACCATACAGTGTGATCGAGAGAGTTGTAGAGGCAACGTATCAGTTGGAGTTCCCAGAGGGTAGTAAGATCCACGACATCTTCCATGTGTATTTTTTCAAGAAGGCATTGGGACAACAGGTCACCACCTCATGAGATCTTCCTCCACTGGATGAGGAAGGGTAGTTGGTTCTGACTCCAAAGAGGATAATTGATGTCCAAGAGAGGAGGCTAAGGAATAGAGTCATTTAGGAGTACCTAGTCGTACAGAGAGGTTAGCCTGCAGAGGATGCCACTTGGGAGGGAGAGAAAATCTTACAACATCTTGATTTGGAGTTGCTTGGGGACAAGCAATCTTAGGAAGGGAGGATTGTAATGTCTCTTTCCTCTTGGTTGTGACGGAGGATGACTTAGTAGCCTATACGACTCTTGTAGGCTATAGTAAGTAGAAAAAAGGGATTCACGAGGATTTATTTAGTGTTATTTGGTTAGAATATGTTATGTTTATAAAGTGACATTAAATAAAAAGGTAAATTATTAATTACTTAAACACTAAAAAATAATTTTTAATGTTTAACTAAATATTAAGGAGAAATAAGGGTAAGGTTTGATTTGGTTAAAAAATGGGAAAGATCTAGAAGACTCCGAGGAAGAATAAAAGGAGGGGTAGTGCCTCATTTTGGTATTATGATTTGATCTCTTGTTTTGGAGTGCTCTTTGAGCCAAGTTTTCGTTGGGGTTTTGACAAAACCCTTCCAGTATTGGTTTAGTTTCGGTGGTGCAACATCCACCCTAGCTAGACATAAGGGGAAATCCATCCAGGGTTTTCCATTGAAGCTTCATCTTTGTTTGACTTTAGTGTTGGGTATGTGTTATATTCTTTGCACGAGTAGTATTGTCTGAGCGTATGTGCCAGGTGTGCAGGGGGGTTAGAGGGGTGTAGGGGGACGGAGCCCCCTGTGCGGGGGTTCGGGGGAATGGCCCCTAGAAAAATTATTTATGCCTCGATAAACATGACACCTGCCTCAGGAAACGTGTCATGTATTTAGGTGGTTTTTTTGACACATTTTTTTTGCCAATGGTTTTCTATTTTCGGTTAAGGAATTAGGTTTTTGGACTAATCCATGTCATTGTGTTTGGGTTTTGGATCTAGTTGGCTCCTATATGTATATTGTATTGTAAACAATGTAACACAATGAATGAATATAATATATGATGGTTTTCCCGGTTTGGGTTTCTAGGGGAAAAATCTTTGTGTAATGTTTGTATTTGCCATTGTATCTTTTCTGTTCTTTTCTAAATATTTGTTTACAGTAGACATTGTACAAGGTTATAATTTACATTTGGTATCAGATCTTTATTGGCTTCAGGGGGACGCCTTTGTGGTCAAGGGTTTGGCTCAGGACTGTGATAAGCCTTGTAATAGTGGGATATCTACGGTATTGTTTTTCAGGTGAAAAGAAATGGCAAGCAATTCAAAGATGGAGATCGAGAATTTTAATGGGAAAAGCTTTGAGCTATCGAAGATTAAGATGGAAGATCTTTTGGTGGAAAAAGATCAATGGATCATGGTAGATCCAGGTACTGCACCGACAGGAACTTCTGCAGATGACTGGAAAAAGATGGATTGAAAGGAAAAAATCACAATCCGACTGTGTCTCTCCGATTCAGTATTACTGAATGTGTCAGAGGAAGCTACAACCAAGGATTTATGGGAAAAGTTGGGGAAGTTGTATTAGTCTAAGTCCCTGGTAAATAAACTATTCCTGAGAAAGAAGTTGTATAACTTGAGGATGAGAGATGGAGACTCGGTGGTAGAGCATTTGAACGCCTTCAATACTGTGGTAAGTTAGTTAGTATCTGTTGAGATTAAAATTTCAGATGAAGATAAATCTATCAGTTTGTTGTGTTCTTTATCAGACTCGTGGGATAGTCTGGTTGTGGCCATAGTTAGTAATACAAATTCTTTGAAATTTGAAGAAGTGGTCTCATCCTTGTTGTCGGAGGAGATGAGATGAAAGAATATGAAAGGACATAGCACAAACACATTATTTGCAAGAAGACGTTCCCAGGAAAGAAATAGATCTAATTTCTCAAGTGGGAGATTTAAGTCTAAGGGTAGATCTAAATTTCCTTGAAAGTTTGTAAGGGTATGTTGGAGGTGTGAAAAAGAAGGGCACTACAAGAAGCAGTGTAGATCCAAAGTTGAGAAAAAGAAGGGATCTGAAGAATCTTCTTCTACAAAAGAAAAGACCTCCAGGGAAGAAGGAGGGGATGTTTATTTGGACTTTTCAAGCACACATGCAGATCATGGGGCATGGTTGATTGAATCTGGTGCATCCTTTCATATGACTCCCCACAGGGAGTGGTTCTGCGAATATGAAAAGTATGATGGAGGTAATATTTTCTTAGGTAATGATTTGACAACCAAAATCAGAGGAAGAGGAGGGTCAAGTTGAGACTCATAGATGGAAGTATTAGAACATTTCCTGGTATTCTACACATCCCACGTATGGCCAGAAATTTGATTGTTGTAAGAAAAACTGAAGATTCAGGGGTAAAAACATTTTTTGAAAAGGGAACTTGCAGGATGGTTCGATGAGCAATGGTGTTGATGAAGGGAGTTCGATTTGGAACTCTGTGTAAGCTTCTAGGAATCACTATTAGTGATGGGTGTAATAGCTCCATTGTTCTTGATATTGGAGTTGAAGAAGAAAGAACTCCTACAGTCTCTCGAGAAAAGGTTATGTTGTGGCATCAAAGACTGGGGCATATTGGAGATAAGGGTCTTCAACTACTACACAGTAAAGGTATGTCTAACTACTCTCTAGATTTTGATTTCTGTGAACATTGTCTATATGGGAAGAAGAATCGGGTAAGATTCCCCTCTGGTGCAAGGAGGGCAGAAAGAATTTTACAACTAGTTCACAATGATGTTTTTGGAACTATGTCGGTCCCATCATTGGGAAAATCTATGTACTATGTCTCATTTATAGATGACTTCTCAAGGAAAACTTGGATATATTTCCTCAGGAAGAAATTTGAAGTCTTCGACAGGGTTAAAGAGTTTAAGGCTCTTTGAGAATCAAACAAAGAAAATAATTAAGGTGATGAGAGTAGATAATGGCGGAGATTTTTGCAAGAATGAATTTGAAGAATTATGTAAGAAGTTCGGTATATAAAGGCATAAGACTTCTCCATATACAACTTAGAAGAATGGAGTTGCAGAAAGGATGAACAGGATGTTGATGGAAAAAGCAAGGTGCATGCTTAGTGGTGTCAGGTTAGAGAAAGAATTATGGGCAGAGGTAGTGGGTATTGCTTGTTATCTGGTCAATAGATCACCCTCATCAGCATTGGGTGACAAGACTCCACAAGAGGTATGGATTGGTAAGGAACCTTCTCTCGCACATCTTAAGGTATTTGGCTATGATGCATATGTTCATGTTCCAAAGGAAAACAGGAGTAAGCTGGATAAGAAGGCTGAAAAATGTATCTTTATTGGATATAAAGATGGTCTCAAAGGTTATAAGCTTTGGAACCCAGAAACTAAGAAGATAGTGTATCGCCAAGATTTGGTATTTAGAGAAATGAAGGATGTTGTTAAACATGAAGTCCTACCAAGTAAGGAAGAACCAGAGAAGATAGAGTTTGATTTAAAGGATGATGAAACAAACTCTATAGAAGAACATGAATCAGAAGAAGAAGATCCTCATACTCCAGTATTGAGGAGATCGGATCGAGAAAGAAGGCTAACGGAAAGGTATAGTCCATCTGATTTTCATTCAAATTTTTCTTTGTCTATTACTAATGATGATCCTAGAACTATCAGGGAGGCAGTGGATTCAGAGGATGGAAATCTCTGGAAAAGGGCCATGGAAGAAGAAATGGCATATTTGGATAAGAATGAGGCTTGGGATCTAGTGGAGTTGCCAACTGGAAGAAATCCCATTGGAAGCAAATGGGTATTTAAAAAGAAGCTGAATGCAGAAGGAAATGTGGAGAAATACAAAGCTTGGTTAGTAGCAAAGGGTTATTCCTAGGTTGAGGGAATTGATTTTGGTGAGATTTTTTCTCCTGTTGCCAAGTTAACCTCTATAATATTTTTGTTATATATTGTTGATGCATTTGATTTTGAAGTAGAACATATGGATGTGAAGACAACATTCTTGCATGGGGATCTGGAAGAAGAATTCTTTATGAAGAAACCAGAAGGTTATGCTGTGAAAGGAAAGAAGGAGCTGGTATGCAAGCTGAAAAAGTCCCTGAATGGTTTAAAACAATCACCAAGGATGTGGTATCAAAAATTTCATACTTATATGTTGGGACTTGGATTCAAAAGAAGAAAAGAGGATCATTGTGTGTATTCTAAATTAATTGGTGATCATTTGATTTATTTGGTCTTGTATGTGGATGACATGTTGCTGATAGGAAACAACAAAGAGATTATCTAGGATGTGAAAACTCAGTTCTCCTCTAAATTCGACATGAAGGATCTTGGTGCTTCAAATTTCATTCTATGCATGGAAATTAAAAGAGATCAAAAGAAGAGGAAACTCTGGTTAAATCAGAGAAAATATGTCTAGACAATATTGCAGAGGTTTAATATGCAAGAATGTAAACTGGTCAAGGTTCCTATTCCTGTTGGTGTAAAGTTATCTGCGGATCAGTGTCCCAAGACACATGAAGAAGAGGAGGACATGTCTCATATTCCATATGCGAGTGCAGTTGGCAGTTTGATGTATGCAATGGTCTGTACTAGACCGGACATTGCACATGCAGTGAGAGTTTTGAGCAGGTATATGTCAAAACCAGGGAAGGAGCATTGGACAACAGTAAAAAGGGTTTTCAGGTATTTGCGTGGAACAACTAGCTATGGATTGTGCTACGAAGAAAGACCGGGATTGGACAGAGTGGTCGATATACATGGCTTTGTGGATGCAGACTGGGTTGGAGATTTGGATCATAGAAGATCTACAAGCGGGTATGTGTTTAACCTGTTTCGAGGAGCAATAAGTTGGATGAGAAAAAGACAGGCTGTAGTGGCACTTTCAATTACAGAATCTGAATACATTGTATCCACTCATGCAAGTAAGGAAGCAGTATGGTTACAAAGATTGTGTTCAGGTATTGGGTTGGTACAACAGGCTGTAAGGATAGGGTGTGACAGTCAGAGTGCAATTTTTCTGGCGAAGAACCCTGCTTATCATTCAAATACAAAGCACATTGATGTTCAATATCACTTTGTGAGAGACATGATTGAAGAAAAGAAAGTATCACTTATGAAGGTGGACACTTTCAAGAATGTTTCAGACTCATTAACAAAATCTATGAGCATCGATAATTTTCTTGGTGTAGAGGATCCATTGGCATTGTTGCCCTGGATTTTTGACTATCTAACCCTATAACCCCCTGTATGCAAAGAAAACAACAAGTGGGAGAATGTTGGGTATGTGTTATATTCTTTGCATGAGTAGTAGTGTCATGTATTTAGGTGATTTTTTCGGCACATGGTTGTTGCAGATGGTTTTCTATTTCCGGTTAAGGAATTAGGGTTTTGGACTAATCCAGGTCATTGGGTTAGGGTTTTGGATGTCGTTGGCTCCTATATGTATATTGTATTGTAAACAATGTAACACAATGAATGAATATAATATACGCTGGTTTTCCTGGTTTGGGTTTCCAAGGGAAAAATCTATGTGTAATGTTTGTATTTGCCATTGTATCTTTTCTGAATATTTGTTTACAGTAGACATTGTACAAGGTTAGAATTTACATTCAGTTTGGGCATATATCGATCTTCTTAGGAGGAGTTCGATCTCATCTATTTGTAGGTCCGTTGCATAGGAAAAATATAGGAGGGTTTTGTGGGGTCTCATTGGAGGCCAATCTATCTTTTCTTGGCAAGATTGTGGAATTGGGAGGGTGAATGAAGATTTTTCAGGGTTAATCCCTCTCTTTGTGACTTGTGAGTTCAGTGTGAGGAAGTCGTGAGGCTTGGAGCAGGTCGCATGGCCTCTTGAGCAGGCTATGTGAGTAGACGAAGGTCGCGGGCACCTTTCTACTATTGTGCAGGGGTCTAGAAAGGATGATAGCCCATTTGACTGAGCAATAGGGAATTTGGGGAGAGGGTCATGAGGTCCCATTGCTGAGTCACTGGCGTAAGAGGAGGGTTGAGAGGCCAAACTACATATTCTTAGAGTTATTACAGGTTATGGAGGCCGTGGGGACATTTATTGACGCTTGGAGCACTTGATATCACCTTCTAGGGAAGGCATTAGCATGATTACAGGTTATGTTTTGATTTTGTATGTTTCATTAGTGTGTGCGGCTATTATCAAAACCAATAAAGATTTTATTGTTGTTGGAATTTTTCATCCATAATAAAGAATACCTATATTGTCTCCTCTACGTCATGGGTAATTTGGATGAATGCAATGTGTTTGAAAAAATGTCCATTGTTAAAACACATGCAAATTGTTTGTAGAAAATGTCAATCATCATAAAACTTGTAATACAAAGTGTTCAATAAAATCCCATAAACAAAAACACATAAAGTGATCAACAAACCATTAATATCCTAGCAGAATTCTATTGGGGATATTACTATCTTTCAACCCTAGCACTCAATCTAATTGGCACCAACTTTATAAATAAATAAACATGTTACTTAGCAAACCACCTCAACGTCAACTTAATGGTCCACATGAATGACACATCATAATTTAGAGGTTTGAACAACCTCAACGTCAATTAAATGGTTTACATGAATGACACATCATAATTTAGAGATTTGGTGTAAGAGACCAACTAAATTATCAAAGTTAATCAAATCAACATGGAAAAAATAATGATTAGATCTAACCAAATCTAACCAAATCAACATACACCCATACCAACCTTATTTTAGAAATATAATAATGATCATGCTAGTCTACTATGCACGAAGTCAACAATTAAGGACCACCTCCATTGATCATCTAATGGCCCATTATTGTATAAATATACAACACATGCTCTTGTAAATCTTCTTTGGAAGATGTGAGATAGTGTTTTCACTCTTTATAGAAATATCTCCATATGTGTTCCCTAATTCACATTACTCAAGCGATAATGTTTCTCTAAATGATCTTTGTTTTTTCTACCAACAATATATTGTCTAACCTTATAAACAAGCTTTGATTAATTTAATTTTAAGAGAACATGTACAAACCTTAATATTATAAAAAGTAGAGAATGATGTAAAAAATATAATGGTGTCACATATTTATTTTGATTTGTCTCTATGTTAGGGTTTGATAGATATAGTGCTGGATAAATATGAAGTTAGGATAGTTCTTTTCACCTATTTTGGTGTTTGCTAAATACATTGTTGGACATATAATTTTTTTCACCTATTTTGGTGTTTGCTAAATACATTGTTGGACAGATTGAATTTAAGATGCTTCTATACTAATGATTACATGGTTATGAGAGGAATTGAAAATGAGTTGACCTCAGACCAAAGCATAAATTTATGTTTTCCCAGGTAGCATGAGCTCATCTCCCTCTGTAAATTTTGCAGAATTGAGAATATTGGATTAATGGTTCAATATTTGTGTATGACAAAAATTAAGTTTTAATAAATAAATATTAACCTTTTGAATGACAAACACATACACTGGCACCATTAAGCCATTTATGTGCTTCAAGAACAAGTATTTGTATAATTCTGGACAGCAAAATCCCGTCTAAATTTTAGTGATAATTAATGATACCTAATTACTGGAAAAAAAAATGCCACCCACTAGTAGCATTAATTCAAAGGTATCCAATTGGACTACACTCGCACTTTTAGTTAGAAGTG
>ML842183.1:0-12694 GCA_009831015.1 Picea engelmannii | reverse complement strand
TGTTCTTTAACTTGTGCACTTATGTTTTAGCACATGGATTAATAAAATTTGAGTTTCAAACTCATATTCCATTGTTGTTCTGTTGATTCATGTGGTTGATTTATACACTATTCTTTATTTGGAATTCAAGATATGAAGAAAAAGTCCTTGAGGTGCAAGTTAGATGACAACAATAATGTAGAAAAATTCCGACAGAGGAGTTTGAGGGGTTCAACGTGGTGGTAGAAGATGGGTACAAAATGACTTGTATTAATAGGATTGGATGTGACATTGGGAAACTATATGTTGATCGATGAATTCTATGTAGCAAATTTAGCAAACACCAACATGGTGTTGGGAGTCCAGTGATTGTACTCACTTAGAGATTTCAAAATGAACTATCAGATCATGAGGATGGAGTTCATAGACACATGATAACAATGAGGTATTTTTAGAGGTATGTCATTGGGAGCACCCAGGATCTTGTCCAAAGAACGCATGGAGGCCATCTTTATACATGGTGATGTGGCATGTGCAACAAAGTGCCTGATCACAACATAGAAGCCATCATAGGATCACCAACATTATCCTATGGACATACATGAGCTACTTCGGAAGAATGATAAAGTGTTTGGGCCTCTACCGGTAGGGAGACCACCTGAGAGGGAATTTGAGCATGTCAATGAGTTATAGGAGGGGGGAAATCCCGTGATCACCACACCATATAGGCATCTAAAGAAGTTTAAGGAAAAGATTGAGAAGGCCATAAAGGAGTTGTTGGAGA
Organism: Picea engelmannii; assembly: GCA_009831015.1. Taxonomy (NCBI): domain Eukaryota; kingdom Viridiplantae; phylum Streptophyta; class Pinopsida; order Pinales; family Pinaceae; genus Picea; species Picea engelmannii. Next base: position 11,931 of record ML842183.1, on the reverse strand, counting down.
TGGGGTACATGAGGCCTAGTGCTAGTCCCTTTGCTTCTTCAATGGTACTAATTCTTGGCGATGGAAGTCACTCCTGGATTTCTAGCAGGAGCAGAGCCCGACGCCCATCAGTTTTATGTCACGGTAGTTTATAGATGGGGTGACCGAATGGAAGCCAACTCAAAACAATATCATTCCAACTCCAAACTAGGCCAAGCGTGCATAGGTGAGTGAGGTCTTATATAAACTTCAGACAGTGAGTTGTAGTAAAGGGTGAACAGTTGGAAGACTTATATAAAAGAAAAGCGGAGGTCTGTTATTAACATCAGGTTTCTCACAGGATGAGGAAAAAGACGTCCAAACGCAATATCATCTTACATTCAAATGCAAAGCCAGAGAATGCAATAATGCAACAATAAATCCTTTATCATAACGTAACTGTAACAATTCATGCGAATCATTCGATCATGAACTCTCTGGTATAAAACGAAAACATAGACGGAGTAGGAAAACTGTTTGTCATAAAACGAGAAATCTCAAACACAGATGCATAACCATAGAACTAGAATGATCATTAAAACTTTATAGTAGGGAGATCTGCTCTACCATCAATCATTACAAAATGGAAAAAATGCCTACATATACTCTTCCTTTCCTTTCACCCAGTAGAGGCGTCTCAGAACTTTCAATGGGTGACATCTCCTCAATCAAATCTGTCCTTTGTTCCCCTGTCATACGCCTCTTTAATTCAGCATGGCTCACGCCAGGGGGTAGCTGAGCCCTTTGAATGTTGAATTGGCGTGTGCAGGTTCCTCTGGCGAGTTGAAGACTTGGCGTGGCCTTCCTGAAGAGAACCAGTATAGGGGACCCTCCCAGGTAGACTTTCAGTCGGGACCTCCATACTATGCAATAAATGAGTGATGCGAGGTTTCACCCACCCTCTCTCTTCTTTATCCATTCCGAGTAGGTATCGGGATCCAGATCACATCGAACTGGAGTCTGAAGAGCACAGTGCCCCCCTTCTGAGAATTTGTTCGGAAACTACGGCCAAATGAAAATGAAAGCGCCCCTCTTCCAGACCTCCTTCTTGATGACCAGGCGCCAAAACCATGGGCCTGACTCTGGACGCTTTCGGAGCTTCGGGATTCGGGTTTTTGAGGGGTGAAGTGATGAGGAGATCTTATCGTGTGAATTCCCGAATCCCAACATGAAGTAGATACGTGCCGCATGTCCTTCCGAGATCTGACGATCTTGAACTCGCCTAACACCGTTGTGGGCCCGGGCCTCTCTCGGTATTTCGTGCATCGGGACATAACAGAGCTACTTTTTGCACCTTGGAGTCGGGACGGGCGAAACACCAAGATGGGTCATCTTGTCCCCAGGTGTCCCCTTTAAATGGATGGCTAAAAATGCTTCGTGATGTTGTGGGCCCCAACTTCCATTCTTTCGGAGCCATCAGGGTTCGGGGTTTCGCGATGTTGAACAACACGAAACTCTCACACCATGAACTCTCGAACGCCGAAACGCCGATGCGGTCAGATCTTGCGACACATGTCTTTAGGATGAACGGCTGAGACCTTTCCACAGATATAAGTGCCCCTCCTCCCGACCTTTTCCTTTAAGACCAGATGCCAAAACCACGGGCCCGGTCCTGAGTGCTATCGGCATTTCGGGATTTGAGATTTCGAAAGGTGAAGAGACAAGGAATTTTACCCCTTCAACTCCTGAATGTCGATATGCCAGTGTGACTGGATCCTATGCCCCATGTCACTAGATCAAACGACCTAGATTCAACCTTGAAATATAAGGGCTTTCTTTGGTGCTATCTGTCGGGTAACTTAGTAACCCCGAGATCCCGATGACCGTGATCTACTCTACGGATGGGTCTCGGCTGTGGACCTCGAAATCTTGCCCACTCGCTTGACTCGTAACCGAAAATTTGGGTCCTTCCACTACTGTACCTGGGTGTTTCGTGTGCAACCTACAGCCCTGGGTGCTCTCGAGCCCGGGACAAGAAATATCGCTAACATTAGGCTCCATGGGGGATAGAGTCGTCCCTGTGATGCTCTAAGAACTCCTTCCACAGCTTCAGTGCCTTGCTATTGGGCTATGAAGTCACCTATTAAGCCAAAAACATGTAAAAAGAAAATACACAAAGGTAAAAAGGACAATATTTACAAACAGAGGAGCTGTCTAAGGCTCAAATAAAACATTTTTTCAGAAAATGCCCATTCACTGGGCTGTTGAAAACCTCTTCACCCTCCAGATCTTGCAACCCATATGTGTTGTTGGAGAAAATCTCAGAGATTTTGAAGGGGCTGATCCAGAGGGCGTCAAACTTGTTGTGTTTTCCTTTATCCTGCCTGGGTGCGTCCCACTTAAATACCAAATCCCCGATATCGAACTCCCTTTTCCTGACCTTCCTGTCAAAATCCTTTTTGATATTTTGTTGATGACTGTAAGCTGCGTCCCTCACTTGTTCTCTGATCTGCTGCACTTCCACTATCTGATGAATTCTTCTGATCATATGATCTGGTTCGCCCTCGTAGTCTTGAAAGAACTTCGCCACAGGTAAGGCGAGATGAGTAGGGAAAACCGCCTCTACTCTGTAGACTAGTTGAAACGGCGAAGTGCCCAGAGACTTCTTCGTTGTGACATGATCAGCCCATAGAGAAAATTTCAACTTTGAATCCCAGGCCCTTTTGTTATCCTCTAACAATCTTTTGATGATCTTTATCAGGCTTTTGTTAGAGGATTCCGCTAAACCATTTCCCTGGGGATAGTAGGGGGTGGAGTGAATTAGCAAGAACTGGAACTGCTCACAGAACTTAATTAGAGGTTTAGATTTAAAAGAAGTAGCATTATCGGTGACGATCCTGCTGGGATAGCCAAATCGGGCTATGATGTCCTCCAGGAAGCTGATAATTACTTTGTGTGATGCACTTCTGGTGGGGACAGCTTCTATCCACTTGGTGAAATAATCTGTTGCAGTCAGGATCCATTTGTGCTGACCACTTGAGGGAGGATGAATTTCTCCGATGAAGTCCAACCCCCACTGCTGAAAAGGTGTCGAAGCTACTATGGGTTTTAATGGTAGCAATTTGAGCTGTTGTTTTCCTAAGAAATTTTGGAATTTGATGCAAGCTCTGATCTCCCTGCAAACATCGGGGAATAAAGTGGGCCAGTAATACCCAGCTCGGAGTATCTTGTGAGTTGTGGTCTTCCAGAAATGATGTCCTTTGCAAAGGCCTCTATGAAAATCAAACGTAACCTTCTGGGCTTCCTGTGGGTTTAGACATCTCAGAAATACCCCTAGAGGGTCTTTTCAGTACAAGGCTTGGTCAATGAGGCAATATCTAATTGCCTTGAGCTTAAGATCCCTCGCTTTACTTTTTCCCATTCCATCGGGGGGCTTCAACTCCTACAGAAAATACAGAATGTCACGATACCAGTCACATTCTGCCAACGATAAGCCATCTTGAGAGCATTGGCTGGGTTATTCAACTTGCTGAGATCCTAGGTGAGTATTGATGAAACTAAATCCCAAGGCTTCGCAGTTGGATTCAGCCAGTAGCTTGGCTAAACCTTTCCCCTTAACCAACTTGGTGGGTTTTATTTCTAAGTCAAATTCTAGAATTTTTGTGATCCATCGGCCTCTTTTCCCATCTACGTCGGGCTGCACAAGGATGTCCTTCACGGAAGATGAAGGAAAATATGTTGTTACTTTTGAATGAAAGACATAGACTCTGAAATATTTAAGAGCTTTCACTAAGGCATAGGCCTGCTTCTCCATGATTTCATACCTGCTCTCTGCATCTCTTAACGCCCTACTGAAGAAGGCGATGGGCTGCTCACGCCCTTCTTCATTTTTCTGCAATAAGAATACTGCCATTGTATCAAAAGAAGCAAAGGAGAAAATTAGGAACTCTTTGGAATAGTCAGGACTGATAAGCACAGGTGCCTCAGTCAATGCCCTTTTTATTTGGTCAAAAGAGGCCATGGGCTCAACGGTCCATTTCACTTCGTTTCCCTTCCTGAGCATGGCCGTGATGTGTTTCACTAGCTCGGAAAAATTTGAGACAAACCTCCTTAGAAAATTAATTTTCCCCAAAAAGGCCTGAACCTCTTTTTTAGACCTGAGAAGTGACAAGGCTTGAATTGCCTCCACCCTGCTGGGATCATTTCTCACTCCCTCTGTCGATACTATATGTCCCAACAACTTCCCTTCCTGCATAGAAAACAAGGACTTCTTGGGATTTAGGGAAATACCAAATCTCCGACACTTCGAGAAAACTCTCCTTAAGTGGCAGCGGTGCTCCTTATCAGACCTAGAGAAGACCATGATGTCGTCTAGGTATATCACCACTAACTGGTCTTTTTCTCCGATGAAGGCTATGTCCATGGCTCGCTGAAATGTTGCTCCTGCATTCATCAACCCAAATGGCATTTTGGCATACATGAATGTGCCCCAAGGAGTGGTGAAGGTTGTCTTCTCCCTGTCCTCAGGCATGACCAATATCTGATTATAGCCAGAAAACCCATCGATCATGGATATCCTGGATGCACCAGTTACCCTATGCAATATATGTTCCATCTTAAGTAGGGGGTAATTGTCTTTCTTTGAGCTTCTGTTGAGATTCCTAAAATCAACACAGAATCTGATTTCTCCACTCTTCTTCCTTACTGTGACCAAATTGGCCACCCATTCAGAATATCTCAAGGGGACAATAATTTGGGCATCTAACAATTTCTTCACTTCTTTCTCCATGACAGGTAGCAACATGGGATTTATCTGTCTCAGCTTCTGTCTAAATGGTTTAGCCTCTTCCTTTAGTGGGATCTTGTGCTCAATGACAGATGTATCATAGGTCTTGAGGTCTTCATACATCCATGCAAACACATCAGGAAACTCTTTTAGCAAATCAGTATATTCGGCCATCTGTTCTTTGGTCAAACTGCTTGATAATTTGACAAACCTGGGCTCCTCCGGTGTGCCAATGTTGCATTCGGTTGTCTCGGCATCTTCATTTGAGACCCTGCCCTTTACCAACACATCATTCCCATCGAACAATCTTTCTAAAGGGACAAGTCCTCTCAGAATGTGATTGATGGGTAGCTGAATGATCTGATGATTAGCAATTTTATTTAAAAACTCCCCAGGATGAGGGTCACCTTCCAAGTCGGGATCCTGGTCAATATGCAATGCAGAAAATTCGTCAACTGATTGGAGAAACCTCTCGAGTTCTGAATCATCCTCGAACACTTTCCAATGCTTGACATTGTCCGGTACCGAGGGCCTATATCTTATATCAACCTCATTTTTTACCATAGGCGGCAGAGGAAATTTGAGCAAACTAGCTGAGACAGCTAAAGAATCAGCCAAAGTATTTTCTCCCCTCGGAATGAAAGAAATGTTTAAAGCCAAGAAGAAATTATCAATAAGGTACAATACTTCATTCCGATAATTCCTAAGCCGGGGATTATTGGCACGATAAGCATTCCTTACCTGCTGAATAATCAACTCAGCATCTCCGAATATTTCTATCTGCTCAATTCCCATTTCCTTTGCAGCCCTCATACCCAGAACAAGAGCTTCATACTCTGCCACATTGTTGGTGGCTTCGAATTCCAGCTTGTATGACAGGGACACGACTTCTTGAAAAGGTGATATGAAAACCACTCTAGTGCCAACGCCTTCGCTAGAAGAAGCTCCGTCAAAAAACATCTTCCACACAGGGGAGCTTTGAGGGGAAATCGGATGATCAGGGCTGGGATGTTTTCTGATTAGTAAAGAGCTTTCAGGGGCGTCGGTAAGCTGCAGCAAACTAGACCCCAAGTCGGTGTCAAGTGCAAAGATGGGTTGATTGGTAGGGTCTGCTTCATCACTGACAATATAGGCTAGCTGGGCTTCTCTGTATAATCTCCTTTGTTCCCCTCCAAAGACCAGAATGGTGGTGTATGTGAGATCCATCTGTAGTGTCCCTCCAAGTTTTTTAATCCATGACCTAGACAATAGCATACTGAATTTGGGGGGGACGTCAGCTACCACGATATCCATGACTACACTTTTCATGGGTAACTGAAATAGGGAAACCACCAAGTCTTTGATGACTCCTAGACACTGGACTCTCCTTGAATCGAAAGAATATAAATCATGATAAGTTCTTGTCACCTCCAGTCCCAATTCTTCCATGACTATTTTTGGCAAAAGGTTATGGGAAGCCCCTAAATCCATGAGGCAGTTATGCAGCACTTTATCATGTATGTTTAGGGATGTGTAGAAGGGGGGGGATGAGTCATCTATGTCTTCTACCATGGGGCCTAAGATGACGGTTGGCTTCTCATATTGAAGGTTTACTGAGTCAGAGGGGGGCTGGGGGGACTCAGATTGTAGCAGCTTGGAGATGGATCTTTTAAAATCTTCATTTTTAACTAGCTCTAAGAGGGGGATGGGGATCCTGATATTTTGAATTTCATGTTCAAAATTAAAGGATGGAATGGTCTTAGGAGATTCCCTTACCTTGGTGACGGGTTCTTTGACTGCTGGCAGAGCGCTCTGAGCTCTTTTATCTTTAGTAGTGGCTGCTGCAAATCTAGTAGGTCTTTCTGCTATGAGGGGCTGCTATGGGCTGTCAAAGTCTCCTTCTCTCCTTCTCAACCTGAGATTATATATGTTAGAAGTGTGACCAGCCCTTTGTTATTTCCCCAACTCATGAATTTGAGCACTCATCAGGGATTCTTCATATGTGGACTGCGTCAAATGGGGAAAAGGGGGAGTTTCTTCAATACAGTGAATTTCAGGGCCAAACTCATCTATCTCCTCTCTTTCCTCATGATCAACTAGGTTATTTTGGAGGGGACTTTGAACCCTTTGATCTTCCATGTCGTTTCCCCTTTGTTCCCTCAGGAAAACCTGAGGCATATTGTTAGCAGGTTGTCTGAAACCTCTATTATCAGTGTTTTGGGGATTTCTGTACATGGGCTTCCCCTCTAATTTCCACCTCTTCATCTTGGCAGCAAGCAATTTTATTGCTCTAGCTGTCTCATCTGTCTGATGAGGCAGGGGAGAGGAAATGGATGAGGAAGCTTCAGGCCTGTTCTTGGACGTATTTCTATCACCTACATTCCTGAGTCATTTGACAGCCAATATGTTAGATTCTACCTCCACGGAAGCATCCTTCATGTGGGCCAGCGTAGCAGCTCTTCTCTCCCTTAGTAGTAAGCAGAAATCAGGATCAAAAGCACTAGAGTAAGTGATCTTTGTAGAGGCTTCGGAGGGCTTTATCTCAGCAGGGATTCTGTTGTACATTTTATTAAATCTCTTGGAGAAGTTGGAGACAGACTCTCCTTCCTTTCTCTTCAACGACCCAAACTTGGTCATGTAATACATGAAATATTTTTTTTTCCCCACTGTCTTAGAAAAGTACTATCTAAAGCTTCGATCCCATCAATAGATCCAGGAAGCAGGGCCTTGAACCATTTCCTAGCCTCTCCTTGGAGACTATGGACAAAAATTCTCATCCATACGTCTGCGTGCATGATAACATTATCATCCGCGAAGGTATAAAAGGTTGCTAGGTGTTCTTCAGCAGCTATGTCCCCCTCGCTTGTAAACTTGGGCAGCTGCTTTAGGTATCCATCTGGTGGGAGGGCATTGAGAAGCTGTGGTAAAACAAGAGGAGCATACCTAGCGGCTATGATGGCCTCCATTGTGGTCATAGGAGGATTTTCTCCGGCCATATGGATATTATCTAAAGGGGAACTTGGAGGAGAAGGAACTCGAAACTTGGATACCAGGGATGAGTTCTTAATGGGAGTGGGAAACAAGAGAGGATTTAAGGAGAAAGCTAACGAGCTCAAGTCAGCAGGTGCTCCTCTTTGTGCAGGAGTGGGGAAATCTGTTGTGGTCCTAGGTCTATGGTACAGCTTCAGAGAAGAGGGGAGTGACAAGGATTTCTCCCTCCAATCCCATACCATGAGGGAGAAACTCAGCAGGAACACTCCCAAAATTCAGGAAACGAGAAACTTCTGAAGGAGGTCTATTAAGAAACTGAGGAGGAGAAAACGAAGTTCTTACAGAAGGAGATGGCAGATTACCTGTTTCGGCGATGGAAGCTTCTTCTTCAGGGGCCTTTCCTTTTCTGAGAACCACCTCTGGATCAGTTTAAAGTGTAGCTAGGGGCAGCTGTGGATGAGACCGTGTGTGTTTGCCTCTGAAAGCCACAATTAATAGAGCAGGTTTTCCCCAGCGGAGTCGTCACAATGGAGTCGCCAGGTGCACAACAACAATCTTGATAATTCTGATATCTGATGCACCTTCAGAATCAGTTAATCATTGTCATTCAATCTCGGGGAAAATATTCAACTTCGTCCCCGGCAACGGCACCAGAAATGTTGGCGATGGAAATCACTCCTGGATTGCTAGCAGGAGCAGAGCCCCATGCCCATCAGTTTTATGTCACGATATTTTATAGATGGGGTGACCCAATGGAATCCAACTCAAAACAATATCATTCCAACTCCAAACTAGGCCAGGCGTGCATAGGTGAGTGAGGTCTTATATAAACTTCAGATAGTGAGCTGTAGTAAAGGGTGAATAGGTGGAAGACTTATATAAGAGAAAAACGGAGCTCTGTTATTAACATCGGGTTTCTAACAGGCTAAGGAAAAAGACGTCCAAACGCAATATCATCTTACATTCAAACGCAAAGCCAGAGAATGCAATAATGCAACAATAAATCCTTTATCATAACATAACTGTAACAATTCATGCGAATCATTCGATCGTGAACTCTCTGGTATAAGACGAAAACATAGACGGAGGAGGACAATTGTTTGTCATAAAACAAGAAATATCAAACACAGATGCATAACCATAGAACTAGAATGATCATTAAAACTTTACAGTAGGGAGCTCTGCTCTACCATCGATCATTACAAAATGGAAAAAATGCCTACATATACTCTTCCCTTCCTTTCACCAAATAGAGGCGTCTCAGAAATTTCAATGGGTGACGTCTCCTCAATCAAATCTGTCCTTTGTTCCCCTGTCATACGCCTCTTTAATTCAGCATGGCTCACGCCAGGGGGTAGCTGAGCCCTTTGAATGTTGAATTGGCATGTACAGGTTCCTTTGGCGAGTTGAAGACTCGGCATGGCCTTCCTGAAGAGAACCGGTACAGGGGACCCTCCCGGGTAGACTTTTAGCCAGGACCTCCATACTCTGCAATAAATGAGTGATGCGAGGTTTCACCCACCCTCTCTCTTCTTTATCCATTCCGAGCAGGTATCGGGATCCAGATCACATCGAAATGGAGTCTAAAGAGCACAGTGCCCCCCTTCTGGGACTTAGTTCGGAACCTACGGCCAAATGAAAATGAAAGTGCCCCTCTTCCAGACCTCCTTCTTGATGACCAGGCGCCAAAACCATGGGCCCGACTCTGGGTTCTTTCGGAGCTTCGGGATTCGGGGTATCGAGGGGTGAAGTGATGAAGAGATCTTACTACGTGAATTCTCGAATCCCGACATGAAGTAGATACGTGCTGCGCGTCCTTCTGAGATCTGAAGGTCTTGAACTCGCCCGACACCTCTGTGGGCCCAAGGCTCTCCCGGTATTTCATGCATCGGGACATAACAGAGCTGCTATTTGCACCTTGGAGTCATGACGGGCGAAACACCAAGATGGGTCAGCTTGTCGCCAGGTGTCCCCTTTAAATGGATGGCTGAAAATGCTTCGTGATGTTGCGGGCCCCAGCTTCCATGCTTTCGGTGCCATCGGGGTTCGGGGTTTTGCGATGTTGAACAACACGTAACTCTCACACCATGAACTCTCGAACGCCGAAACGTCGATGCGGCTAGATCTTGCGACACGTGTCTTTAGGATGAACGGCTGAGACCTTTCCACAGATATAAGTGCCCCTCCTCCCGACCTTTTCCTTTAAGACCAGATGCCAAAACCACGGGCCCGGTCCTGAGTGCTATCGGCATTTCGAGATTTGGGGTTTCGAAAGGTGAAGAGACAAGGAATTTTACCCATTCAACTCCCGAATGTCGATATGCCAGTGTGACTGGATCCTACGCCCCGTGTCACTGGATCAAACGACCCAGATTCAACCTTGAAATATAAGGGCTTTCTTTGGTGCTATCTTTCGGGTAACTTAGTAACCCCGAGATCCCAATGATCGTGATCTGCTCCGCGGATGGGTCTCGGTTGTGGACCTCGAAACCCTGCCCGCTCATCTGACTTGTAACCGGAAAGTTGGGTCCTTCTACTGTTGTACTTGGGTGTTTTGTGTGAAACATACAGCCCTGGGTGCTCTCGATCCCAGGACAAGAAATATCGCTAACACTAGTAAAAAAGAAGGATGGCATGATGTAGATGTGCATCGACTACAGGGCGTTGAACAAGAAGACCATTAAGAACTGGTACTTGATACCTAGAATCGATGAGTTGATAGATGAGTTGCATGGGTTGGTGTAATTCTTGAAGATTTATCTTCGATTGGGGTACCATCAGATCCGGTTTAGAGAAGAGGACATCCAAAAAACAACCTTCAAATGTCACTACAAGGTATGAGTTTCTAGTCATGCCCTTTGGATTGACTAACGCAACAACTACCTTTCATTCATGTATGAACCATATATTCAACAACAAGTTGAGGAAGTTATTACTCGTGTTCTTGGATGATATAGTGATCTACAACAGGACATGGGAGGATCATCTGAGGCATGTTAATGAGATTCTCAGCATCATGGGGGAGAAATCATTGTTTTCCATGGAGGAAAAGTGCAAGTTTGGATTGACAGAGATTCTCTATCTGGGGAACGTTATTGGAGTTAAAGGGGTTAAGGTACATCAGGAAAAGATCAAGACAATTTTGGATTGGCCCACACCCAAGTCACTTATAGAGCTGTGAGGTTTATTTGGGCTATGCAGACATTACAGGTGCTTTGTGAAATTATTTTCACAACTTGGTGCGCCATTGATGGATCTCACCAAAAAGGTATCTTTCAGATGGTCAAAGGAGGCAGAGGAAACATGTCACAGGATGAAGAAGGTGATGAGCACTATCCTAGTGTTATCACTTCTAGACTTCTCTCAGGGAATTGTGTTGGAGTGTGATGCATCCAGAGAGGGGATAGGAGCGATGTTGATCCAAAATAAATATCCCATAACCTTTAAGAGAAGGAAGACCAGGGATCCAAAAAGGCTCTACTCCATCTATGATAAGGAGATGTTGGCCATCATGCATGCATTGTCCAAATTCAGAAAGTACCAGGTGGGAGGACACTTTGTGGTGAGGATAAACCACGATATATTGAGGTATTTCTTGGAGCAGTGGGACTTGAGCGAGAGGCAACAAAAATGGGTGAGCAAGTTTCAGTCATATGACTTTGACAATGAGTACACAAAGGGAAAGAAGAATGTAGTTGTTGACACCCTTTCGAGGAGACTTGCAACTTTTTCCATGACAGAGGTCTCAACGGACTGGAAGCTCATTCTATTGGTGGATTAATCTAAGAATACATGCGTCTGTGAGTTGATGGAGGGGATTACACATGATGATAGGTACAGGGTAGTGGATGTCATCATCTACTACAAGGATATGATTTATCTTGTCCTTGAGTTCACACTTAAGGATAAGATTCTCAGAGTAGTACATGATGAACTACTAGTAGGGCACCTGGGATATTTGAATACCTATAGGAAGGTGAGGGAGTGCATGACTTGTCAGTCGAACAAGTCAGAGCTCATGCATCCTGCAGGTTTATTCAAACCATTACCTATTCCATAGTAGAAGTGGGAGATCATTTCCATGGAATTCATTATAGGGTTTCCAAAGGTACAGGACGGGGACTATATTTATGTGTTGGTGGATAGGTTGAACAAGTATACCCACTTCTTTTCCATTCCTTCAGAGTATAGCGCAACTCAAGTGGAAGACACATTCC
>ML842181.1:27193-39906 GCA_009831015.1 Picea engelmannii | reverse complement strand
CACAACCAAAAAAATTCGAAATGTTTAAAGGTGATGTGTGGCGATTATATAGAAAACTCTTTCGGCCGAACAATATTTCGGCCGAACTATTATTCGACCGAAAGTTATTTCGGCCGAAAGATAGTTCAGCCGAAAATTTAACGCCGGAAAAAAAATATCCGTCCGACCAAGTTTTTACACGCAAATCGAGGGCCCCGTAATGGCTCCGGTCGATTTGACGTTTATTGTTTCGGCCGAACAATAGTTCGGCCGAAAATATGTTCTTTCGGCCGAAAAATACATTTAGTTCGGCCGAAAATTGGTTTTCCGAAATTTTGGAAACCAGATTGTCACGAAAGTGTAACCCACCTTCGTGATTCCACCCAATGTTTAAATGTTATTTGAAGGATGATGGACATGATGCGATATATTATGTGAATATAAATTCTATAAATGTTTAACATTATGTGAATTATGATGGATATGATGCAATCTATTATGTAAATAAATTTTTTATGAACAGGTAACATTAATTGAATTATGGGGATATTATGAGATCTATTTATAACTTGAAAATTTTGACATTTAAAGTTGTTGGTACGTGGATATTGAATTGAGATTATGGTCGTATGCATTTACATGATGATAATGCATAGATACGTATGAGTTTGAGTTATAGAGTAATTTGCAGGTCAATGGGCTATGAAATAGCCAAGGGATGATGGTAATAAAAGTGGATGTCATGACCACCAACCAAGAAACAATATGGTATGAATCTTTGTATGTGAAATTATATTGGTACGAATGCACTTCTATGATATGTGGACCAGTGTAGGTTTTCAGGTGATGCGACTACCCAAAAACTGAATAAACGATGACAAAATTCCCAGCAACATGATGCCACTGTATATTCAATTGTAGGGTGTGGACCCTAGTCCTATTAGGAGGGGTGGAGGCATTTTCCACCGTGTATCCTCTAAAACCTAGAGTCATGGGAGTACGGTGTTAGCTCACGCTCCCCTAGATGTGTGATGATGACTGTCATTTGCCTGTTGGGGAAGCTTGGTCAAGATAGTGACACTTTCGCTTATGGGTTCTATTTGGAGTTAGGTCAATATAGTTGACGCTCCAAGATAGTCCAGCAGAGGAAGGATAAGAATGAAAGATGGAAGTAAGTTAAGGAGGAAGGATGAATAGAAATAGTTGAGGGTGTATGGAGATTTTCCTTGTAGTGGAATTTATTGTTTTCCCTTATGAAAAGAAAATATGTATATATGTATATTCATAATTACTTAACTGAACTATAATTGTCTAAATAAAAACGATGTTGAGATAGATTATTGTAATTAAGGGATTTCACAAACATTTGATTGGTTTATTATCTTTTATAAAATGAATAGTCTTGTTGATTGGATTGGATGCATACAAAAAATACTATAGAGGTGATAGTTATTGTTATTAGTACATGCACGAGACTTGTATGTACTATCTACACATGCATTTCTTGCACATGTACACTAGTATGCATGAGTTTTCTTGGCTTAATTACTGATAATGTTGTTTCTTGGATATGAATGTGTGAATTGTGTCATTTCACTTGTATCATAAATTACTTTAACTTCAGGATGAAGTTTCCTGAAGGGTGGGTGTATGTAACAACCCTAATTACTTAATTAATTATCATGATTAAATATTTGTTTAATGAATATTAGTTTAATTAATTAATTAATTAAATATCATGATTAAATATTTGTTTAATGAATATTATTTTAATTAATTAATTATCATGATTAAATATTTGTTTAATTAATAGTAGTTTAATGAATTATTGATTTTTATTATGAAAACTTAGTTAATAATACAATTGTATTGGTAGATGGACACATTTATGGAGGGGGGATAAGGTGGTTGAGACTTAATGGGGGGATAAGGCGGTGAATAATGAGGAAAGGGGGAACACTCCAGAAGAAGGGGTATTCTTTGTTTGGGGGGAGTAATATTTGTTTGGGGACATTAGAGAAGGAGAAGGTGAAGGGAGGACATTTTTGGATTGTATATGTATTTATGGATTTACTGGCAGCTTGCTTGAGGAGCTTACTTGAAGAATTTCATAGGGGGCACCTGTTGCTAGGAATTTTGGGCTCGGGGGCCATGAAACCATAAGGAATTCTGGAGCTAGGGAGCGAGATAGGTTGTTTCTAGCTGGCTGGGAGGTTAGTCGGTTTTGGGCAGAGCTTCAAATTGGGGGCAGAGTTTCAAAACAACATCAGTTTGAGGTATTTATCATCATTATTATGTTGTGTTAATTATTGTTATATTGTTCATTTTTTTTATGCTGAATATGTTATTCATTATCATGCTTCTAAATTTTAAATTGTGTTGAACAGTGAGTTTTTATATGATGAATAATGAACTGTAAAGAATTTAGGATAACATTTCTATACTTAAATTATGTTTTATAAGGATTTGTTTGGAGAGACATTACACTTTTAAATTAACTCTTATGGAAGTATACATCATGTGGATATAACTATTGGATGGGATTAAAGCATTTGAGTCGGTTAAATGACATCCCTGTCGAGGCTATGGATGCCTACTGGAAGCAGTGGCTTTGTCAACGATATTGAAGTCCTTTTATAAACATTGTGACTATTTGATTAAAACACAACTTCAGGTTATAATCCTCTGTAAAAACATTATTTTCTTATTTTCTGATATTTTTCTATAAATCTGAGCTAATCTTAATATTGTGTAATATTAAAGTGGATTTGTTTCAAAGAAACTTAAAATTATGTCCAAGTCTTATTCTTATTCCCTGAGATGAAATTTTAATAGGCCAAAGATATTTGTTTCTCCCAGTGAGTCACCATTTGTTGAGCCCCAACAACCCCCTTCTTTATTTTTAATCAAAATCTAGGGTCCCTCGAAATTTTACTTGGATTCTTCGATTTTTTAATTTTTTTCCTTTGACTTGATTGGATTGGTATTGGTTTTCTTTGTTTTGAGGTTGGTTTGAGTTTATATTCTTTTGTTTGGTTTTAATTTCATGAAATTCAAATTCCATTTCATTTTTTTGTCTATAGAGTTTGGATGTTGATGGACGAGCTTCATAATTTGGGAGTTTGTTATTACCTCTTCCTTATTGAATTTATCTTCTATGAGAATGGCTTGGTTGAATACATGAATTAATAAAAGTGATTTTATAGGAAAAATGTTTATTGCGACACATTTTTTCTATGACATATGTTCACATTTGATCAAATTTGAATGAGGGAGAGACTAACACATAAATCTTAATTTAAATGAAAACATTATTTTTTATCAACTGTTTACTTTTGTTTAAATTATGATTATGTTTTTGTCTTTTTCTCATTAGAAATCATTTTCACAAAATCATTTGGTATGTTTAATCAATTAAATTATTTCGTGAGTTTGCATCTCATTTCAAAATAAAAATAAAAAAAATAAAAAAAAAGAATTATCTATCATTTGTTTGATTTTGTAAAAACCCAAAATTAATATTTTTCTCCTCTCCATCAACTTGAAGCTTCTAGAATTTTAAGATCATATTTGAAAGGAAAATACAAACAATATTTTTTTAGAAGTTAGTTTAAATTCATTTTAATTTTATTGTTCTAGATTTTGTTTTATTCACAATTGTTAGGTTATTAATTTGGTTTCTTTTTGTTTCACAGGTTTCTATTATCAGTTATTTGGTACGGATCTGATCGTGGTTTGATTTTACTATCTAAATACATTCAAGATAATTGATCCAAAAATAATATTGGATTGTTGCAAATAATTTATGAGCAACAACAAATAAGATTTGGAAATGTGTTCAAGAATAGATAGACGATTTTGAGGAACTTGTTTAAGCCAAACCGTAATGAAAGTAAAGAAACGATTGAAAACCCATCTGCATAATGGAACCATTTAGCTTACTCGAGAGCTTTTTCCCAAACAAATGCACAATTTGAGAGATATTTTTGTCTCTTTACGAGGCAAATTTCAGGTGGTGGAAATTATTAGTGACGCCCAAACTATTCATTTATTGTATAAATATATGGGAAAGTTCAGAGCCAAAGGGATCCAAGAAATTGAGAGGAGGATTTTTATCCTTTCTTTGTATATTATTTTTTTTGTAATTTCTTTTCTTTTCTTTTCAAATGGAGTAACGAATGGTTGGAATCTTTGGGAGAATGGACCATTATTTTCAAAGAAGAATATGGAATTCCAGGTTGCTTAATGGCTTTTTTCCTATGATTAAAATGGTTTTGTTTTCATTATAATATCTTCATATTCTTTGAGTAATTGATTATGCATTGATTTAAATTAGCTTTAGTTTGTTTTATCAATACATGGTTAATTGCTATCATTTATGTATTAATGTTTTCAATCTTTAAGAGTATATTATCCAAAAAAATCATTTTGGACCTTATGATGAACTTATTATACCAAAACTATATGGGATACAATTTACTCTTTGGTTTTTTTCCTTTTTTAGACTGTGCACTATTAATTTTGTTTCTCATATAATTTCTGAATATGAAACTTTATTTGTATTGAACTAGCTTTAGACTGTTCTGCATATAATTTTTCATGTTATGTTTTAATTTATATGGTTCATTATATTTTGATTCCTTTAATATCTGTGGTTGATCATCTATTCAATTATTTTGAGTTTACATCTGATCCTAGATAGTTGGTAACATCATTTACTGAGGATTGGAATTTCTTTCATTTTCAGTTATTTGGACATTCTAAAGTCACATGATATATAATCGTTTGTCTTTCTGTCATCATAAACTCGTTCCAGAATATAAAAGACTTCTTTGAGTTTCTTCAGGAAGTATTATGCTTTCCTTTGTCATAGGTTTACACTTACACTTGACACAGGTTAAGAGGAGATCTTACAAATATAGAGAGATGAATTTATCTTAGCATTGTTGATCAACGAGAGGTTAGTTAGTGTATTATTTATTTAATTTGTTAATTTATGAATGAATAGTGATTGCATCATCTAAACGTTAAATACTTTGTTTATTTTCATTATATGATTAACAATCTTATTCATCCATTGTTTATTAGTTTGGTATTTAGAGTATTAGAATAAATTTGTTTATATTTTCATCTTTGTTTAGATCCATTATCTTAAAATAATTATTTTCACAAGGCTTTTCTTAAACCTTGTAAATTGTATATAGCTATTGTACATAAACATTGTTAGTTAAGCATTTGTAATTAAAGTATTGATTGTTAGAGTTGTATATTTAGTTATTCCACATCTTTTAGTTGTTTTAGGATCTTAGTTGGCTAATGGAGCCATAAAACCCGTCAGGGTAGATTATGCCAAATGACTTGAGCTAAATAGACAACCCCGGTCCAGATCTCCCCTTCCAGCTGACAGTGTGTCATAAACATCCGTCAAAAAATAGTTCACTCCTAGCTAGGATAGGATAGATTAGATTTCATTTATACAATTAATTAGTCTTGATCTACATCTTCATTCACAAAAACCATCCAATCACCCCCTCATACCAGTAATGGCAGTCAGGCCAAAATATGGATGGGTCTTTTAAACCAAATGGTGCATAGTCTAATTGGGATGGTGTATCGAGGAGTACCCATTACTGTTGGAGGGAAATTTATGCCCCATCAACACTAGTTCAAATTCAAAACACTACTTATTTCCCCAATCAATGCCCTGAATAATGTTTCTTGTTTGTTTTGCATTTCAAGTAACAAATGTAAAAAAGAAAACTCTACAATATGCCATTTCTGCAACAACATAAACATCAAGTTGAGAATGTCTCAAGCCATGGTCCCTATTCCTACAAGAGACATGTAACATCCCCAATTTCAATCCCCAAATATTATAATGTAATTGTGCAAATGCGATTAAGGCTAGTCAACCCGTGTATCTCAGGCCAGAGAGCATGTATTGATCAATATGGTCAAGGGCCAAGTTGTGTAAATTGCATAATGAATGATTTGTAATTACACATCATTGGTTATGATGAAAGAGGGATGATAATGATGGGGGTATATGATTCTACAAGAAAGGGGTATAAAAGGGGGTCCAGGGGGAAACTTGTGTAATTTTCTTGAGTTAATGTATCATTACCATCTAATCCTCCCTTTGACTTATTAGACACTCAGACATTGAATTCATGTAAGATAGTTGGTGTATAAGATCACCTTATAGAGTTATTGAGAGCATTGTCTGAGTAAAATAAATCATGGGGGAAGTGTGAGAGTCAAGCAAATCCTTTTGGGGAGGAGTGAGAGTCAAGAAAGAAAGGAAAAATAAGGAAATTCGAATGGGTATGGTAGATATTATTTACATGTTGATTTTGGTCAGGAAGAGGAGAGTTGGGTGTTGGGAAAGAGAACCCGCCATGCTATCCATGGAAAGACAACTTATTGGTTTGAGTTTGATGTTGGAAATGAGATTGGGTGCTTATATCATGAGCTTGGTGGAACTATGAGATAAAGCTAAGAGTGAAGTTATGTGCCTATGGTTGCATTTATTATTGAGGAAATGGCTCAAGAGCCTTGAGAAGGTTGTTGTGTGCACTCTAAAGGAACAATTGATAATTCATGGAGTCCTCGACTATGATATTTCATGTCCAACCATGTGTATTGGAGCCCTAGAAAGAAGTGGGAAGGCTCGAGGGACTGCGTGGCAGAGTAGGGGGATCCCATTCCTTAGGTTGCATAGGTTGAAGGGAAAGAGAGTTGGAAGATTGAAATTGTTGTTGGAGTAGAAACCTAGGAATTGGGATGTTGAGTGTGTGGAAAGTGGAAAAGAGAGGCAGAACTAACTTTGGACTCATAGCCTCATCTCGAGGGTGGCTTGTTGTTGAGATAAAATGAACATCGATCATATGGCTAGGAGGAACGTCCCTCGTACACAACTAGTTGGTTCACCAAGTTAAAGATAAGTTTTATATTCTATTTATGATGTTAATTCCACTATGTATATACATTAATTTGAATGATGTGTTTTTTATTTCTTGAATGGATGGATTCATGGGTTTTTATTATGTTTTTAATTGCATGTGAATTTTATGGTCCTAATTCCCTATGTTTACTTTATTTGCATTGGGGCATTTTAATTTCGTATTCAACAAGTTGGGTTCTTTACAATTGGTATCATAGAAAATTTCTTGTTTTGCTGATAGTGGGTATGTTACAAGATAGAAGATGCATGAGGGCCTCCACTATTCCACAATAAGGATTATAGGAAGATATTATGCCATAAATTCGTTGAACAAGGACATGATCACCATGAATATGGTGCGAGCTACAAAACAACATTGTTAAATTACATTCCTCTGAGAAATTCATGGGACAATATCAATTACATAATTGGAAGAAATAGGAAGGGATTCCCTTTCAGAGATCCTTTGGGAATTCTTATATATTCCATCTCTATTTGTTAGAATCCTTCCACACATATATAATCACAATGCTCGAGTCTAATTATTATTCCTTTGAAATTATATTGTTACATAAGTACACAAATATAGATTCAACACACATAATTTACTAGATTATGAGTAAGAAAAGCATGAGGTGTGTGTGTGTGTGGGTAGTGCTAGTGTCACATCCCCAATTTTGATCCCCATAATAGAAATGTATATGTGTACATGATGAATGGATAAAATATGAATGGTGTATATGTAAATGGTACATCATAGGTTGTAGATGAAGAAGGATGAAAGAATGAGGGTTATGATTCCATAAGAGGGGAATGAAAGGGGGGTTAGGGGGCCCAAAGAAAGATAACATTAATTTATTGTGAGATTAAGTCCTTAAACCTTATCTTTATTGATCCTTTGATTTATACTTTACTAGGTTTTATGACCATGGAATTGGTGGTTAAGAGAGATACATGGACTTCCTATGAAGGCACGTGGTCCCTCTCATGCATGCAAATATAATCCGTGAATTTTGGGCATGCAAGGGATTTGTCAATCATTCTACTTAGAGTTTTTTCCTTTGATCCGAATATTCCATAGGATAGTTGTGATAAAAATATGGAAAGTTGATTCCATGAAACCATGAATAAATTGTGACCATGTGTAAGGGAAATTGTGGTCATTGAGTAAACTAACTATATATGATAATCCTTGGAGTCACAAGCAATGATATTTCGTAGCCAGTCTGTGTTGGAGCCTTGGAGGGAAGTGGAATAGGTTAAGGGATTATGTGGTATAGGAAGGGATCCCATTGCTTGGGTTGTGAAACCCAATGGGGAAAGAGGGATTGTGGATTCATATTATTATAAGAGTTTACATACTATAAATTATGGGAAAATTGGGTTGTGTAAAGAGATCTAGAGCCAACCATAGGTATATTCACCCTTGTGGATTCATATCCCTAGCTCAGGGGTGACCTTGTTGCAGAGATTAAGTGAAATGGAGAGACTATGGTTGTTTGGAACGTCCTTCATATGCAACCAATTGGTGGTTAATTCCCATAATGATAAGTGTTATGATCTATTTATGATCATGATGAAATAAATTTTTTTATTTTATGAATTGAATGTTGTTTTATTTGTATGCATAATCCTTCATTGCCATGTTTGCATGCATTACTTCATTAACAACAAGACAGTGAGGAAATATGGTATCAAAGCTATAGGATGTTGATTTCATCTTAATTAGATGTCTGGGTATATTAAAAAGTGGTCAAAGAAAGATGTTGGGTGTACATTTGTAGTTTCAAGAGGTACACCGTAGCCTCAATAGTTAAAGAGAGTATTGGGTATGTTACATAGTGGTATCAGAGCATAATTTAAAGTAAGTGGGAGGAATTTGGAGTACCCCACCACCTCATCAGTGTTACAAGGGTGGTAGGGTATGCTACAGAATGGTATTAGAGCTACTAGTTATAACACTAGGCTTGTATGGGCCATAAATTATCTTGTATATGAATAAATTGTAGGTTGTTTGTAAAGTGATTGACAAAATCTCTTAATGGAATTTGGGAATAATGTAGTTCACATGTCGTATATTTGAGAAAATGTTGTTGGATAATAAGTCTATAAAAATTACATTTATTAAATTGAGAGCTCCAATTACCCAATTTGGAATGCTATTAGAGTAGCTGGATTGATTATGGAGGGCATAGAAGTTATGTGGACACATTTTTTAACATAGATTTCAGCATGTGTAGAAATTTGGGGAAAATCTTGAAATTCAGAGAAAATCCCCAATTCTAGATGAAATATAGAGGTTAATTAGCATAGAGGCATCAAATTTGATAGGAAAAGGGGTTGAATTTGGCCAAAGTAGTCAAGTTA
Organism: Picea engelmannii; assembly: GCA_009831015.1. NCBI lineage: Eukaryota > Viridiplantae > Streptophyta > Pinopsida > Pinales > Pinaceae > Picea > Picea engelmannii. Next base: position 30,617 of record ML842181.1, on the reverse strand, counting down.
AAGATTTTATACTGACCCTATGGAGGAAATTGGGAGAATTATGAAATTGACAATTTTTCCCAATTCTAGATGTGGTATAGAAAATATCACATGCACCCCGTACATTTTCATGGAATAGAAGAGTGACATGGAGGCATAAGGGAATTTCCATGTAGAGTCCATGTGAATAGGTGGAAGCCATGTACCCTAAGAAATATATTTTGATAATAAAAAATAGAGAGATATGTTCACTTGCCTCTTTAGGGGGGAAACCTCCTAGAGCGAAGCTCCAAATACAATAACAATTATTGAAAAACCATTACATAACCTTCTACTCAATATATAGTTATCCATAGAGAACCTTAACTACCTATCAGACTGTTTATAATGATGGCCTATTAACCAATTTGGGCCTTATTAATAAAGAGGACCCTTTTTACAATGAGTAACTATTAACTAAATATTTAGTGGGCCTTATTCAAGAAAGGTGGTCTCATACATCAATAAACTTTCCTAAGTAAAGGGGTTAGGGTAGGACCCTAACATGCCCTCCCCCTTGGAAAGCAATGTAGTCCTCAAGGATGAAGGTGAGGAAATTGCCATAGGATCATTATTGATTCCCATTATTGATTCCCATGTGGCATCTTCTGGTTGAACAAAATTACCAACTTAATGAGAAATGTAACCTCAAAACGAGAACTCTAGCCTAAAAATATCTTATTTTTTGGTAAAACACACCAAAATCAACCCCCAAATTAAAAAGTGGTGCTACTGGTAGCACCATTTTTTGGGAGGTGGTTAAAATTGCAACTTGTTCGAAATCACACAATTGACATTGTGAATAGAACCCTGAAATTGACCCTTGAATCGGAAAGTGATGCTATAGGTAGCACCAGTTTTTGGGGAGGTGGTTAAATTTTCAACTTGTTGCAACTTGTTTGAAATCACACCCTTGACATTGAGAACATAACCATGAAATTGACCCTTGAATTGAAAAGTGATGCTACCAGTAGAACCACTTGTCTTTTGAGCTAAAACTATGACGTTATTGAAATTGTGTCCTTGACTCCTAGCTCCGTTGCAAATAAAAAACTCAAAATGGACTCCTAAATCTAACAGTGTTATTACTTGATAATTTATGTATTGACTAATTTTATTTTTTCTAATAATTTACATCAAGAAAATAATTAAATTGGGAAAAAAAAAACACCCTTAAAAAATTCCTCTTTTTGAAAGAAATTGTTTTTTTAGAAATTAAAAAAAAATGTTCGAAAAAAGGAAATCACAACTTTTAATCAAAAAAAATTAAAAAATGTATAGTAAAATGTTTTTTTGGGGAAAAAATAAAAAACAAATACCCTTAAAGAACTAAATTTAAAACACAAAAACAGGATAAAAAAAGACAATTTCTTTTATAAAAAAAATAAATACAAAATTGAAATTAAAATTAAAATTAATATAGACAAATAAATTTTAAAATATAACTAACACGAAATATTTTTTTTAAAATTAAACATTTAAAAAAAAATAAAAAACCAATAAAATTTTAAAATTTAAATACATTACAATCATTGAAACAAAATTTTTTAAAAAATTGACAAAAGTTTAAATTTTAAATTTATTATAAACATTAAAAAAAAAATTAATAATTAAAATTTAAATATATTATGAACATTAAAAAAAAAAAAAAAAATTATACTTAAAAATAAAATAAAAAAATAAAACATAAATAAAAATTTTGAAATTTCTATTTAATAATAAAAAACTGGGGTTGTTGGGTGACATGGGTACGAGACAATAATAATAATAATAATCTATTTTTAAGGTCAAGGCCAAGTCAGACACCAAATTTGTGTACGAGACTTCCTCCGCCCAACGATTTTACTGGTAAAATCTACGGAGGTATACATACCCTACCCCCCTTTGGATTTGAAATTGTGACCTCTTACGAGGAAACACATGTTCTTAACCATTAGGCATATATATATATATATATATATATATATATATAGAGAGAGAGAGAGAGAGAGAGAGAGAGAGAGAGAGAGAGAGGGCATTATGAGAGAAATTATAATATAATTTCTCTCATAATGCCACCCCCCTCCAACCCTCCACCCTTCCATCCTCTCTAGAGGGGGGGGGGGCATTATGAGAGAAATTAAATTATAATTTCTCTCCTAATGCCCTCGCCCTCCCACCCTCTCTAGAGCGGGGGGAGGGCATTATGAGAGAAATTATATTATAATTTCTCTCATAATGTCCCCCCCGTCCCACTCTCTATAGAGGGGAGGGGGGGCATTAGAGAAAAAATATATATGAGGGGGGGGCTTATTAGAGAAAAAGTATATACTTTTTCTCTAATAAGCTCCTCTCTCTCTCTCTCTCTCTATATATATATATATATATATATGCCTAATGGTTAAGAACATGTGTTTCCTTGTAATAGGTCACAATTTCAAATCCAAAGGGGGGTAGGGTATGTATACCTCCGTAGACTTTACCAGTAAAATCGTTGGGCGAAGGAGGTCTCGTACACAAATTTGGTGTCTGGCTTGTTGTGGTAGTTGGGGGCTCTGCGGCTAGGGTTTTCTTGGCCACAAACCCTCCTGCAGATCTTTATGGGCGCCTCCTCTTGATGGGCCGCTTCATTCCTGTGGCTGCCTGGTGTGTCCCCGACGACCCTGGTGTGTCGTTTTCATGGGCGTCTCCACTTACAGCGTGCTCCCTACTCCCTGGTGGCTCTAGTGTGCTGCCTCTGTGGCCGCCTACTCTTTTGGTGTGAACCTGCTTCGTTTGCCCCCTTTGTGGACTCCTTTCTGCCGACATTTGTTTTGTGGCTCCGCCCTATGGTTGCCCAATATTACCGAATGGTGCCCTAGCTTCCGAGGGTTTGGGGTTAGTGTGACGCTTCTTGCATGGCTCGTGGTCTATTGTGGGTGGATGGTCTGGCTGCTTTGCTGCTCGAGTTTATCCCTTGAAGAAATCCTTCTAGGGTCTTCGATGGCTCCCTTTCTTTAGGTTTCAGTGGCAAGGTTTTGGGTTCCTATTATGAGATCTGGAGCTTGATGCTATGGTTGTTGGATTTTTCTGCTTCTTTGGTGGTTGGGACAGAGCTTTGAGGTCCATCTTTTGGGCGTCCAGTGTGGATTTGTGGATCTGCACTTTGAGGTCATTCTTGGGCATGCAGTTCAGTTCTTTTGCTTAAGCTGCAAGATCTTACCAGTTATTATCATTGTAAATTTTCTTTGTAACTTTATAGTCTTTCTGGGCCCTTTTGGGTTTCTTATTTTCTACTCTTTTACCCATGGATTGGGGGAAGTGCATCTTTCACCTATGAATGTAATTTTGGCTCCTTTTGGAGGAATAAAATTACAAATTTTTCTGAGGGAAAATATATATATATATATATATATATATATATATATATATATATATATATATATAT
>ML842181.1:0-21614 GCA_009831015.1 Picea engelmannii | reverse complement strand
TGGGTTCCTGGAATGCTTTGGATCTGGGTTGGGATATTTGTTCGAGGGCCTCTCGATTTTGCTCGTCCTTTCCGGGGTTGTTGCCATCCCTCCTCCTTTTCTTTCTCCTGCGCGGCCTTGGGACAGTTCCTCTGGAAGTGGCTGTAGTCATGGCATTTTCTGCATTTAAATGGCAACTGTTCGTAATCTATTTTTTGCAGGTGTTGCCAATCACCCACCTTCAGATTGACGACTTCCGGGAGTCCTACTTCTAGATCAACTTCGACGCAGATTCTGGCACAAGAATACTGGTCTTTTGGATCTGCTTTGTCGATGTAGTGGCCGAGACCGTTCCCTATTGCTTGCAGCGATGAAGAGTTCCAGCAGTGAATGGGGAGGTTTGGGAGTCTGACCCAGACCGGGACGTCCTTTGGGATTTCCAGGGCAGGGTCGAAGTTTGGGGTCCAGCGATTCAAGTAGAGCCCTTGCGCGCCCATAAAGTAAGGGCCGTTTCTGAAGATTAGGTCTCGTTCCTTCTGGGAAATGAACTCGAAGATGTAGAAGCCTTTGCCAACGGAGTAGCAGGTCACACTGTTCTTTGTTAACGGTCTCCAGTTTCTCTGGATCCAGTTGTCGGTTGTTCTGGTGGAAGGCCATAGCCCCATGAACTGGCCCACTAAACCTCGCTCTGAGAGAGAGATTTCTACTTTCATTGGTTGTTCTGGTGGGAGGCAGATTTCGGGTATGGCCTCCAAACGCTTTACAAAGCTCGAGGTCTCTCCTTGGGCTGTCTTCTTCGAGCAGGCTGTGATCAGTTTTTTGAAGGTCGATGAGGGGCAGGGAGGGGGCGGCGGCTCCCCTCCGTCCTGGCTTGCCATGGTGGCCGATCCACTCAGAGCGCGTCAAACCCTAAACGATTCAGCGCGTATTTTCCTTCGTGCTTAACACCATGTAACTAGTTGCACCTGCATAATTTAAATTGTCTAATTATTATTATCTACTATTTTGTAGATATTGGCTTGTATGTTGGTGAGGGGCCTTATCCTCAACTTGATACAAATATGGTTGATTCCAATTTAATTATTTTCTTAATGTAAATTATTAAAAAAATAAAAATTAGTCAATACATAAATCATCAAGTAACAATATTGTTAGATTTAGAAGTCCATTTTCAATGTTTTGTTTGCGACGAAGCTAGTGGTCAAGGCCGTAATTTCAATTATGTCATAGTTTTAACTCAAAAAAAAAGTGGTGCTATTGGTAGCATCACTTTTTGATTCAAGAGTCAATTTCAAGGTTCCGTTCGCAATGTCAAAGGTGCGATTTCAAACAAGTTGCAAATTTAACCACCTCCCCCAAAAATGGTGCTACCGATAGTATCACTTTTCAATTCAAGGGTCAATTCCAAGGTTCTATTCACAATGTCAAGGGTGTTATTTCAAACAAGTTGCAATTTTAACCACCTTCCAAAAAAATGGTACTACCGATAGCACCACTTTTTGAAATAGGGGTAAAAATAGCCACTTTGAAAAAACAAGAACTCCAGAAAGTTCTCGTTAAGTAGGTAACCGTGTTGTTGTGTGTCTTTCCACTGGATCAATATTTTCCTGATCATGTGTTGGTACAACTAATGCTCTCTAGTATCCAATATTTCTTTTTGATAGAGAAATGGAACCTTCCTCATCAAGTTCTTGCAGGTTGGTTTTCACTTTGCACTTTAATCCCCACAACCTTGTTCAAACATGACACAAAATATTGGATGAATCTTGGAGTGGGTTAGGAGACCCAGCTTGTATGCCACCTTTATAATGCATTATATGATTTTATAGGGACCATTAAACTTGGGAGCTAGCTTCCAAGGAAATTTATCTTTGAGTGATGTCTATTTATAAGGTTGTAAGTGAAGAAAAATTCGATCCCCTTGGACAAAATTTATCTTGTTGCTTCATTTGATTTTGTACCATAACCAAGTTTTCCTTGAGGGTATGGATAATGGCTTCTATGGTGTGAATTTTCTACCTACCAAATGAACCTTAGAGGTGCTTGGTACATAGGATGCCATTGACAAGGGTATTTTTCCATAAACCACTTCATACAATATCACTTTAGTAGCTCCATGATAAGTGGTATTGTACCACCATTCTGCAAGGGGAAGCCATCATTCCCATTGGTGTGGATTTCCAGAAGAAAATAATCTCAAATAGGTTTCTAAGCACTTATTGACCACTTCTATCTAGCCGTCAGTTTGGGGATGATATACAGTGCACATATTCAACTATGTAACTAGAAGTTTAAATATCTCCTTCCAAAGTTTGTTGGTCAATGTGGGGTATCGATCCAAGATAATGGAAGTGGGCATACCATGTATCTTAAAGATATTATCCATGAAGAACTGGGAAATCGAGGAAGAAGTGAAAGGATTAAATAGGACATAAAAATGAGCTTCTTTTGAAACATGATTGACAACCACCATAATGACTTATTTGTTACCTACTTTTGGGAGTCCCATGATAAAATCCATTGAGATGTTTGTCCAGATCTATGTTGGGATTGGTAGTGGTTTCAATTCCCATATTATATTCATTGTCTCTCCCTTATCGATTTGGTAAGTGTCATAGGATTCTACAAAATCCTGGATATCTATTTTCATTCCTTCCCAAAAGAATGAGTTCCTATTTCTTTCATAGGTTTTATGAAATAAAAAGTGACCTGCTATTGGTGATGAATGCAGGTCCTATAAGACTCATTTTTTTAGGGATAAATATTTTTTCTATAAAAATGCACCCTTTATACCACAATGTATTGTGTTTCCATCTATAACTTGTTGAGCACTCAACACACCCTAAAAAACCTATGTCAATTTTTCACTTTTTGGGTACCACTTGATCTTTGCACTGTCTGAATTCGATTTCATTTTGAGAAATGTTTTGTCTTTGGTTGTTTTGTTGAATCTCATCAACTATTCAATGTTTGTATAACTTTATGAAACCTAGGGAATTAAAGAGGCTTAAGACTTAAACAAGGAATCAACAACCAAAACACTTCACCCGATGCACTCAATATTCAACATCGAAAGGAATTGAGAGGTGAAAAAAGAATCACTCGAAAAAGAAAACAACAAACTCAGTTGTCGAGCGTTGATCTTCACCGGTATCGTTGAAAGGAAGTTTTGTTTTACGATGAGTATCACATACCAACATTGTTGATAGTCAATCCCCTTCGGCATCGCTAAAAGGCGAATAGAGTAAACGTAAAGGAAGAAAGAAACGATACCACTGATAGCCAATAAATGACGTGCTTATCAGAATCAGGGAAGACCTGAAAGAATAGAAATGATCATTCTGACCATGCTAAAGAGTCCCAACCGATAACCGATCCCCGATGCAATTCAGCATAGGGACCTTTTGAGGAAACTAGCCCGTAGGAAAACATGTGATAGGTATCTCCGATCATTGATCCTAGATAGTTTTAGACATCAGCAACTTAAGGCATGTTTTAAACCTAATGACTTAATGAAAACCCCAACTACGATTAATACACATAGATTAAGCCACTTGTCTTCAATGCCACGTGTCATTGCCAATTTGCAGAAACCGTACGGTCCAGACTAACCCCGAGTCATTCTTGGTTCCTTAGGTCCAAGTCACACCTTGAGTCAGTTTTTCCACGTCAACACCAGATGATGAAATCGATTAGCGTCGAAGGTTTTTCTTAGAAGGATATCAACGAAAAATTTCATGGCACTTCCCCGATCCCCAATCCTCCCACTAAGAAAGCAACACAATGGGACATTTTAGCGCTAGATATGATTAGATTCAGAGCATTTAAGGGACTAATTAATTCCAAATCCTACATTAGTTTCTACTTCATTTGTGAATCAAAACATCCATTTGAAATTATTGATAAACTACATCACCCTCCATGCCTCTGCCGTCAATCCACGATGAATTCGAGTTGCAGAGATTTGGTGACAGATTTGTTTGAATTCCACTCATCACCTGAATTAAATGGTTGATATGACACGGTAAGTTCTTCCCTTTTAAAATTTTCTTGAGACATCTTAAACAAAACCATTCTGAATGCAAAGGAGTTTTAGAGCATCTAGATAAGTGAAACGAGCGATTCGAAAGCTCCAAAAATCATGTGAGTATCACATAACCAGGTTTAGAAATATTTACAGGTATGTACCAGTTTGTGGGTTTTTTCGTGCTTACACTTCATATATAATTTATCATGTGTTTCTTTGTATGCAGTCTCTAAAATATTTATTCTGATTGCAGGAAAAATGTCTCTAAGAAATCCAACCACTAAGTGATCATTGAGGGAAGATGAAAGAACCAGAGGTATGAGAAGGCTCTTCTTCAGGGGCCACAAAACAATTATAATTTACTCTAAGGTCGGAACTAATAATGAAGACATATACAAAGAAGTTTTTCACCCAGCCTCCAGCCTTTGGAGACACAGAGGCAAGCATAGGGACCAAGGTGGTACTCCCTCATTGGGTAGAACTCTTCAATAATATCAGCCGGGAATAATTCCCAGAATTTATCTTGCACAATGACCCAGATGTGAGAAAGCTCGACAACGAAGTTTTTTTGAATATCCGACGATTGTACCTGCACATGGTAGAAAGTAGAACTCTGGTGTTCCCCTTCATATAAATTATTAAGTGGATCATCAACCACATGAAATACATAAGTGTTTGATTAATGAAAACAATGGCGGGTGTGTCAAAGTGTTCCTTCCGGTTGAGGTACAAAAATATTACAAACTTTGAGACCCCGAGGAGCGGCTGAATACAGATTTCGTCATCAAATTCTATGAGTGCCACAACACCAACCGGTGATGGGCTCATGGTGGAGAGAAGATAAGAAGTACACCAACCAGACCACCAGTAGGTATCAGATGACCAACTTAAGGGAACTACTCCCTCATCTATGATGAATTCACCACATGTGTTTATTTTATTATTTTCAAGAAAGAATGCCCGAGACTACCAGCTGCGACTAAAAGTGTGATATCAAAGGTTGGCCACTGGTATCTAGACGAGTGTGATACCTACATAATGGTTTTTGGTGCCACCAAAGCACCACATCTCTTTCCCGCGCATGTTCTTGATCGACTAGTAGTGGGAGAGATATGCTACCAAACCATCCTGTAAGGCTACAATGCCTCTCTGGTCAAAGATAAAAAATGAGCATTTATACCCTATGGATTCCATGTAGGTTTATACCTAGTGAAGGACACCACTCAAGCTAAGAAAGAGGGGCTGAGCCAATTGGAGTTCATATTCCAAACTAGTCAATTCTACAAGCACGACCCCAAGGGTCTAATCTTGAAACATGCCTCACAAGTATCATTCTGCTGTCCATACACCCATGACAAATTTGAAGATGAGGTATTCATAGAAAACGCCCAAGACTGGGATGAGGTGGTGGCAAGGATGGTTGACCCTAAGATGACTAGGTTCAAATCCATGAGCCTGGATGAATAGGAGACAATCCTAGAACAATTGACTCTAGGAGCCCTCAGGGCCAGATAAGAAATGATAGCGGTCAAAGAAGCAAAATCCCACCTGGTAGCCCCAATGTAAGGTAGAGGTTTCCCCATGACTTAGGATGCACGAGAGAGGGGGCTACTCATGATAGAACAGGTGTAGCAAATAATTGATCAGCTACAATATGACCCAAACCTCATACGTATGACAAGGTTCCATGCCGACAACCCAGATGAAAACCAAACGGGCCCAAGTGGCCCTGAATTCATTGACATTGATGAAACTAATGGGTTAGACGACCCTGAATTCACAATGCCATCGGCCGGATCACCGACAGGATTTTCATCTCAACCAGAGATAGTTGAAACATCAGGGAGAGAAAGTGCATCAAACCCCTTAAGAGAACTACTAAAAATCTATGATGATGATGAGAGCCCGGAAGTATCCCTTGTGACCCCTGTACATATCGAAGAGGAAAAGGAGCTAGAGAAGACATCTTCCCCAGTTCCCAACTCTCAAATTTAGGGGCTTCCATAGAACGAACAGGAAGTCAAGAGTGTCTTAGACACTGAGCTGCCCAATGCACCATAGACCCAAGAAGATAGTTCGAAGGACGACACTGGGTCGAGCGAACAAAAGGAAGAAGCTCCACAACAAGAAATCAACATCTCAACAACTGAGGATCAAGTAAGTACCGATCCTACCCCCAATGCCTCAATTTCAATTGGTACTCAATTCCTCAATGAGTGAAAAACAAAAGTTGGGCCTTCAGAACACAGGAAGGAAGTTCAAGAACCTAGTATTGAACAAGTATATACCATCGGGAATATGAGTAATACACTCACCTGGGGAGATCAACAAATCCCTGAACCTATGGAGGAAGTATATGACATACATGCCATCGCTTATGACCGGAAAAGGAAATCTATCATCCAGAGAACCACTAAGAAGAGGAGGATCACTTTAGATTGCTCCATCCTCATCACTACTGAGGAAAATTTGATAAAAAAAAATCATGCTAAGACATCAAAACTTATCAACACAAGGATAGAAATCACAGATGACACCCTAGAGAGAGCTAAAAGAGATTAAGAGGAGTTGGCCGCTGACCTTAAGGAATTGGAACATTTGTGCCACTTGGTGAAATACTATAAGGACACCACACAGGCTGCGGTGTTCCTAAGGAGCGAATTCCATGAGGCCTACAACAAATTTACAGATGAGTGGCACCTATTCACTACATGGATAGTTGAGCTCCAAGAAGACACCATCATGGCACTTGCGACATGCAAAGATATGGAGAGGTGGTACATGAAAGCACAACAAGTCATGGAGAGGGTCGACTATATCAGTGTGGTCCAATAAGGTTGAGATATAGAAGAACACGACATTCAGGTGTTAAAAGAGAGAATCCTTGATTGCATAAAGAAATCGGTCGAGTATTGGGAAAAAATGGCTCGGGAACCTCATCAGGAAATCCAAGAAAAATGGGCCAAGTGCGAGAAAATATAGATCAATATCAATCAGGTAATGAAAGACACCGACCTCCTAGAGTTTGTCACACCCGACGACTTTTTTGACTTGCGTGACATATTCAAGACTCACACTGAACAAGATTCATCATGGGTTGAGGAAATAACTAAGGTGACAAATATGGGGCTAGTTTAGGTGCGAAAGTTCATGGAGCACCCAATCAAGGCTCAGGCTATGTTGCAATAGTTAAATGCCAGAATAGTCAAGTATCGGGCACAAGCAATAGAGATAAGATATATTCACTCGACCCCAATGGAGCATCATAGATTCCCATATGCCAACACATGTGAGGATCTATTTATCAAGTGGTCAAAGTACGAGAAGAGTCACCCACTTATGTGATATCCTGAGATGACTCATAGAAAAATTGATAGGAGAGAACACCATGTGGAAAGTTTTGTTTTACTTAGCTGCACTTTAATTGTTATTTTTATTTAATTTTATGTTATAAAAAAGAGCATCGACCAATTAGTTAAAGGCCGATGGTTTTTGCAAAGACTCTCATTTTTGGTTTTGTTAAGAACTATTTTGGAGTTGCCTTTAATTGAGATGTCCTTTTGGGACCAAAGACAAGTTTGTGTTTTTTCATCAAATGCGTGTATGATTGGATGTGGAGAAGAATTATTTCTTATTTCATCTCATGAACGAATTCTATAACGATTAAGAGCTACTAAATATATTGATAAGTTATATGATTCAATGTTTTACAATTCTTGTCCTTAATGATGAAAATAAATCACTATGTTATTATGTGATTGATGATTAGAGTTGAGTGAATTATTTTACTTGCCATCATTTATCGCATACATGTTTTCTTTTGATAAATTGTATATCAGTTAGTAATTGGAATACCCGAATGGTTAACGTATTAGTACTAGGCTTTTGGTATACGATCATTGTCTACATGCTAGAGTGAAAGGGTTATCCCATCATCTTCAAAATTGGATTGAATATTTTCCAGAAGGGAATCTAGCAGAAGATGAAAGCCAAGACACAACTCTACCTTGGTATTTGGGTTGTTTTTTAGAGTCATTGCTTGTCATACAAGGACATCAAGTGACAAGTCATTGGTCATCTATAGTGCAATTAACAACAACCTCTACAAACTTCTATATTGACATAGTTTCGAAGAGGTAAGCGAGGGATGAGTTGGTTCTTCGTGGCATGAGCCTTGGAAATCATATCATTCAAGTATCCATTGGTCTCTAGAAGATATATAAGTTATCAAAAGCCTCTTCCAAGGATATATATAGGGAAGGTAAATCTTGAGCATGAGAAGGAAGAATCATTTGCAAAGTCATGATGTAGAAATATATAGGAGATTTTCCATTCCAGAACAACCACAATTATATTTGTTAGTTTGATTAAGAAGCTAAGGAGGAGCAAGGAGCAAGGGGCCAAGGAGGATGCATATACACTGAAGGTATGGTGTTTGATGTATTCTTTACATTTTGAGATAATAGATCATTAGGTTTCCCCATAAATATTTGTGTTATGTTCATGAATGTTTAGATCTGACATTGTAATGAATATACCAACTTAGATCTGAATTATATTAGTGATGTCTAACACTAGGGGAAGGAGTATATTGGTGTGTTTTATTTCTTGTGTGTAGGGAGTAGGTTGTGAGAACTAGAGATAGAACTCAATATCTGCAACAACCAAGACATATGAGAACAACATTCAGAAGTAAGGTGTAACACCCCTTTCACTCAACTACCCTGGGTTACTATAAGACTACTTGGCAGGTAACCCAGAAAAACTGTAGCGCACCTTGGCTACCATGTAGGTGTTACTACGCAGAATAACACATTCTCATTCATAGTTAATCACGTGCATTTATGCAATGAAATACATTTAAGCTCAGAGTACTCACAAGAGACATTTTAACATAAATAATCCATGACAAATACAATAATCCAAATGCACAACAGAATGCATGATCATTTTAATACACAGAGATACAAAACATATTGATAAAATGTGATAAAACATAGTTAGACACTTATCTTGTAACAATGGTGAATCCACCAACCAAGTGTAGGCCTTCCACGAAACACCCATCCTTAGACCACACTGCTCATTAGCTTAGCATTGGATCACCCCTGAGCTGGGACTAAGCTCCACCCCAAGGCAAGGAATCCTATCTAGGCTGAGGTTACAGGAAAAAAAACACTTAGAATTTGGAAGGATTCATCCCAAGATGTCGTCTTACGCCCACTACTACCAGACTCTCATTCCCCACATGCTTGTTCCACCCAAGAGTATACACCTTCACAATCACAGTCCATCGATGCTAACCTCCCTCTCTGGGTCTCGGCAACAGGCCATATCAGGAAGTCTCAGAGCCTGAAGCTGGTGTTGGACACTCTCTCGAAGAAACCTCTTCCAAGAACATCCACCTCCCTCACTTAGAGAGAGGTCACACACAAGATCAATCACCACCTGCACTGGACATCAATTCACGTGCAATCCATCTCTGCATGACCACCATAGTCAACTGGGAATACTGACTCAGACCTCTGAGAACAAGCTCAGCAATGGCAGCTAGGTCTCACGGTGTTGATTTTTGGAATTTACTGAGAATAAATTTTCGTAGGGAATTACACAAACTCTCTCCACCCCCAGCAGAATGGTCATTTCCCATCTGCCCTGCCCAGGATAGACTCACACTCTAGTGTCAGGAATGTGTGACAGACAATCCACGCAAGGGTCAATGCAGGTTCGGACGGTTCAGAGGATGTACGAGGGTTTTTCTACAAGAGTCAGACCCCTTCCCTTCTGGCAGTCCGTGAGTCCCATGGAGGAGGAACCCCCAACACGACTCATCTCAGCCTTTTATTGCATGGCCAGGGTTGACACTTGTCACCCATGCGACTGCATGCGTTCCTGCAACATGTGTGCCTCCCACCATTTGGAAATCACATGTCCTTCCAAAAAGGACTTAGGTTAAAACATATAATGCACTTCTCTTTTGGAATAATATTAAAATATTATTCCCAAGGCTTAAGCCCCCTAGGCTCAACACTTAGCCCCTTTTCCCACCTTCAGCCCCTAATTCCTTGCCCACTCTGTAGATGTTCAGTCCCCCTTCACTCATTCATCGTGGTCGGTCTGCACATGGCAGTGTTTATATTTATTAATTGTTTTGCATGATTACATATACAACAGCAGGCCCCTAGCGTTCAACACTTAGGCTCTCTAGCCTAACAACACATAAGTCTCCCTCTTATAAGAACTTGGCTCACCAGCCTATAAAACATAATTACAATTTCTTTCAAAACACGGTTTACGATGGGGCTCGGCCTCGGGGACACTACAATCCCCCTCCCCTTATTTTTGTACTGTCCTCAGTGCAACTTTACATAGCATCTGCAAGCCTTTCAAATTTTCAAAAAGATGCGGGTACTCTACCCGCATAACCTCTGCATGCTCCCATGTCACGTCCTCAGGACCGTACCAGGTCCACTGGACTTTTACAAGCTCTATAGCTTGATTCCGAAGCTGTTTTCTTTTCCTGTCCAATATGTGCACAGGATGCACTTGCAGGACACCTTCTGGTTCCACCTAAATCACAGTCCAATCGATAACATGATTAGCATTAGGTACATATTTCTTAAGTAGTGAAACATGAAACACATTATGTACAGTCATATATGCAGGTAATGCAAGCATGTATGAAACTGGCCCAATCCTTTCCAGGATCTCAAATGGCCCAAAAAATGTTGCTGCCAAATTGGTGCAACTTCCCAGTCTCAGGGAACTCCTGTTAGTTTTCACTTTCAGGAAAACATGGTCACCCACTTTAAATTCTCTATGGGTTCTATTACTATCAGCGTAACTTTTTTGCCTGTCCTGGGCAGCTTTTAGATTATGTTTGATTTTTATCATTTGATCCTCCATCTCTTTGAGTAGTTTAGGCCTACTACTACTCTGTCAGCTGGATTATCCCAGCTCACTGGAGTGCCGAACTTTCTTCCATAAAGTGTTTTGAATGGACTCATCTTCAGAGATGTATGATACCCATTATTGTAGGTGAATTCTACCAAATTCAGGTAGTCTTCCCAGCTTGATGGTTTATCCATCACATACATTCTCAACATGTCTTCTATTACTCTATTTACTCTCTTTGTCTGTCCATCAGACTCAGGATGATACGTTGTGCTAAAGTTTAGATTCGTTCTGAATCCTTTGAACAGTCCTTTCTAGAAATTCGAAGTGAATTTCGAGTCCCTATCAAACACAATTGTCTTAGGAATTCCATGCAAGTGTGCAACTTCTTTTAAAAAGATATCAACAACATCTGCTGCTCTGTGGGTGGTTTTTAGTGGAATAAAATGGGCAGCTTTAGTAATCTTGTCCACCACCACCATGATTGAATCATGTTGCTTGCTTGTTCTAGGCAATCCTGTGATAAAATCCATTATTACCACGTCCCATTTCCACTCAGGAATAGGTAAAGGCTGCAACAACCCTGCTGGGTGTCTATGCTCAGCCTTAACCTTTTGGCACTCCATACATCTGGCGATGTATTCAGCAATTTCTTTCTTCAAACCCGACCAAAAATAATGGCTTTTGACTGCTGCCACAGTCTTCTGATATCCAGGATGTCTAGCATAAGCCATGTTATGCATCTCCTTTAGAATTGCTAGCTTCAATTCTCGGTCATTAGGTACATACACTCTGTTTTTATACAGAAGTAAACCACTAGTTCCCAAAGTGTAACTTTCTTGGGTTTGTGGTCTCTCACGCTATTGTAGCTTTGCTACAAGATTTTTGTACTGCAAATCGGCATTGGCAGCTTCTAAAATTATGTCTTTCATCTCATTCTGGTACATGCTAATGGATGTAGCATGTAATTCATGCACTTTTTTGTTGAGTGCATCAGCCACCTTATTTTCTTTTCCTTTGATATGCTTGATATCAAAGTCATATTCGCACAGAAACTCCAGCCATCTGATTTTCCTGGCGTTTAAGGTCGGCTGATCAAATAAATACTTCAGAACATTATGGTCTGTTCTCAACTCGAATCTCTTGCCCATGAGGTAATGTCTCCATTTCCTCAAGGCGTGGAAAATTGCTGCCAGCTCTAAATTGTGAGTGGCATAATTCTTCTCATGTTCCTTCAACTTTCGGGACTCATAAAAAATTACAAATCCCTCTTGGCTGAGAACTCCTCCCAGCCCCTCCTTACATGCATTCGTGCACACTACATAATCCTTGTATGGATCTGCAATCTTCAGGATTGGAGCACTGGTTAGCAGCTGCTTCAATCACTGGAAGTTGCTCTCACATTCTTCAGTCCACTGAAACTTCTTCCCCTTCCTTTGCAAGGAAGTGATAGAATGGGCTATCCTTGAGAATCTGGCTATAAACCTCCTATAGTAGCCTGCCAGACCCATAAAATATCTAACTTCTTCCACACTCCTCGGCACTAGCCATTCCCGAACGACATGTACTTTCTCAGGATCCACAACGATCCCTTCTTTAGATATTGTATGTCCCAAGTAATGGATCTTCCTTTGGTAAAAAGAGCACTTGCTCAATTTTGTGTATAGCTGGTGTTCTCTCAACACCTGCAACACCATTTTAAGGTGTTGTTCATGTTCTTCCTCTGTTTTGGAATACACCAAGATATCGTCCAAGAATACTATGACAAACTTGTCCAGATAATTTCTGAACACTCCATTCATTAAGCACATAAAGACAGCAGGCGTGTTGGACAATCCAAACGACACCACTATAAACTCATAATGACCGTACCTTGTTCTGAAGGTGGTCTTGCTGATGTCCTCATCCCTTATTCTCACTTGGTGATATCCAGATCAGAGATCTATTTTCAAAAATATTTTTGCATCCTTCAACTGATCGAAAAGATCATCAATCCTTGGCAGAGGATACTTGTTCTTGACAGTGACCTTATTCAACTTCCGAAAGTCAATGCACAGCCTCAACATCCCATCTTTATTCTTCACGAATAGGACTGGGGATCCCCATGGTGACACACTGGGATGAATGTAACCTTTCTTTAGTATCTCTTCGAGCTGCAATTGCAACTCTTTCAGCTCTGGCGTACTCATTCTATAAGGAGCTTTCGAAACTGGAGTTGTCCTAGGCATCAAATTTATAGAAAAATCGATGTCCCTCCTCGGAGGTAGTCCAGGTACCTCCTGAAATACATCCTTGAACTCCTTGAGTACTTCATGGTCTTCCAAATTCGATACTACATCTTGGGATGCTTCTTCCACCCGAGTTGCAAATAATTGATAGCCTTTCTAGTAACATTTCTTCAGCTTCATGGCTGAGATTTCCCTCACAGCCACGGCTCTGGGAATTCCTTGGACTGTTACCTAATTTCCCTCTTCGTTTAGGCATGTGAACCTCTTTTTACAGCAATCAAGAAGGGCTTGGTGTTGGTCCAACCAGTCCATCCCAATTAAGCACTCATATGAGCCTAAAGGAAGAATGTTCAATTCAGCCTTAGTGCTCATTCTTTTCATGTCCACTGAACAAGACTTAACCAATTCAGTGACCTTCCTCTTGGTCCTTGTGGCCAACTGCACTAACCAAGACCTCTCATGTTTGCTCCTCGTTAGATGCAAACTTTCCACCACTCTAGGATCTACATAACTATGGCTAGCCCCTGAATCAATTAAAATAACAAGGGGTCAGTTGTTAATCATACCTTCCACTTCAATCATGTGTGATTGAAATTCTTCTTGCTTGTTGTCTAGGGCTACGTAGATCCTTGGCATTCTGCTACCCAAATCCTCCACTGTTTCAGCTTGTTGAACAGTATGTACAATTCTTACCTTACCATTTTTATGGGGACAATCTCGGTACTTGTGGTTTCCTTGACAACCCCAACACTGAATGGGCGTCAGTCTTTGTATTTGTGTGCCCTCTTCCATCCTTCTCAGCTCTCTAAATGATGGTTGTTCCTGACGAATGTTTCTAAAAAAGGAAGGCTTGTCTCCCTTCTGCCTCTGTTCTTTCTTAAACCTCTTCTGGTCATCCCAAGCCTTCCAAAGAGTAGGCGTTTCCCTTTGTTGTTCGTATAAGCATTTTTCCTTTCTTATTGTTTCTTCCATAGTCTTAGGATCATCATATTGAATCTTGTCACCAATGGAAGGTGGAAGTCCACTCAGATACCTCTGAATATTGACAACCTCGTCTTTGATGAATGGAAGATACTTCAGTAGTTCCACAAAACTTCGTTCATACTCATCAATGGTCGTATTGCCCAACTTGAGTTCGAAGAAATCCTTCATATTTCTGTCATAGTATCTTTTAGTTAGGTATTTCTTCTCAAAATACCTCTTAAATTCCTTCCAAGTGACCTCTTTCTCTCTGATGTGCTGCACCTGTACAAACTGATCCCACCACATGGATTCTTTTCCTTTCAGTTGGTACATTGCAATTCTTCCTTCTGCATGGGCGGAATAATTTTGCAATTGGAAGTATTTCTTCATGCCAAGAAACCATGTCTCAACATCTTCCTCCTTCTTATGTTCTCCATCGAATGTTGGAGGCTTAATCTTGTTCATCTCTCCTTTCAATTCCTCCTTTCTAGATTTTCGATGTTTTTTGGTAGGGGATGGGCTTGAACTACTGTGTGTCTTCCTGTCAGAATGTCCTTGGGAGTGACTAAGATGTTGGCTATCACTCCTCGACCTACTTCTTCTCCCATGGGTTCTGCGACTCTCCATCATACTTGAGTCTCTTCTTTTCTCGAGTTTCTTCTCTATTCTTTCCAGGCTCTTCAAAAATTTTAATTTTAATGCACCCTGTCGATCCCTGACTTTCATGAGCTTTCGGCTATCATCTTGGCGAGCCTTGGCCTCTCTTTGCAATCCTTCAAGGATTTTCATTATGTTTTCTTCCTTATCCTTCTCTTTTCCATGCCCATTGGAGTTCGATCCTTCAACTCCTAGGTTAACATCCTTTCCTTCCTATTCGTCTTCTATTTCAGGAGTAATCGACACCTTTCCCCATTCCATACTTGACGTTGGTTAACTGGAGTACTGACCTCCGTTGAACTCTGCACAAACACTGTGCAATTAAATTTGAAGTTTTTCAGGCCATCAAAACTTCACAAACAATCTTCAACATTTATAACTAATACCAACAAGAACAAAAGAAATTTTGATTCCAAATGAGTTTTTTGAGCTTCTCGTTCGGCTCTGCAATTTTCGTGTTTCTGGAGCTTTCATTTTTGACACTTCGGGATTTCAGAACTTTGTTTTTTTTTTGTTTTTTTTTGTTTTGTACCTCGGGACTTCGGGTTTCGGGGTTTCAGAGTCTCGGTACTGGAGAAATCCCATTTAACTCTCCGGGCTAGACTCGTGGTTCACACGACCTCCCCTTATATGACCACAGTCATACCTCCTATCAGGGTTTCGGATTTCCCAATGTCCAAATGCACATGTCCTCAGGATTCGCGATTCTCCGAATCCCGACGCGCCCTTCACACATTAGCCCTCTTGGCTTAGCTCCTGGTCCATGTGACCTCTACCCCGTGATCGTAGTCAAACCTCTCATCGGGATTTCGGGGTTCAGCGTTTCACAATGCATGGACTTCTTGTCCCCGCGATTCCCGATTCTCCAAATCCTGACTCGCCACTATACGGACAGCTGGCTCCTACAATGGCGCTTCCTTCCTTTCCGACATGCTGACAACTAGATGCACGGTGGTACCTTCCTCTTTTTCCGGGTTTCAAACTTCGCGAATCCAAAGTGCATAAACACCTTGTCACCAGGATCCCTGATATCCCGATGACCCAAATACCAATAGACGACTCCCTTGTTAGGATTTTTCCTGATGACTCCGATGGCTGCCACTTGTCCACGTCACCGACTTCATCATGGCCCCACGCCATTTCCTTAGCCTGTCGGGATATCACATTTCACGATTTCAAGTTGCAAGATTATCCTGTCCTCAGGATCTCCGATACGTCGATTTCCGACTCTCTTCGGATATCTGACACACGTCCCAAATGATGGACAGTTTAGGTCAACCCTCGAGTTTTGCTACTTTACAAAACCATGAACCTTCACTTACCAGAACTTCGATGACCACATTCCCGATCTGTATGACCATGCAACACGTGCCCTCCGTATTTCGGACAGTCTGGATCTATTTCAGAACTTTCTCACCTAGTCTCTGAGGTTTAACCTTTGGACATCACCCGAATGATCCTATGGCTGACGGGTTTTCCGGCTGAGATCTGACGGCTCATACAGTTCCTAACCAATTTGGAATTTCACATATCGCAATTTCCACATTCCTATGTATTTCAAAAGGAATTTTAATTCCTACGCACATTTTTCCAAATATGACGGTTGCGAGGGCTCGCCTTCCCTCCTGAACAAATCCTAAGGTTCAAACACCATTGGTGTAGAGCCCTGTCTCCCTATGGCCATAGACCACACCGGCTGCGGTTTCACTGCACCTCTAAACCTCCTGAGCTTGTAAGCGCAGTCAAGCAACTACTTGACACTCTGGAACAAACCCAGGTCCAAAGTTGACCATCCCAAGCCCAATTTCCTTCACATTCTCGGTCCAATGACCACTCCACTGGCCCATCTAGGCTCAGCGTCAAAACCTTGGCTCTGATACCAATTTGTAACACCCCTTTCACTCAACTACCCCGGGTTACTATAAGACTACTTGGCAGATAACCCAGAAAAATTGTAGCACACCTTGGCTACCGTGTAGGTGTTACTATGCAGAATAACACATTCTCATTCATAGTTAATCATGTGCATTTACGCAATGAAATACATTTAAGCTCAGAGTACTCATAAGAGACATTTTAACATAAACAATCCATGGAAAATACATTAATCCAAATGCACAGCAGAATGCATGATCATTTTAATACACAGAGATACAAAACATATTGATAAAATGTGATAAAACATAGTTAGACACTTATCTTGTAACAATGGTGAATCCACCAACCAAGTGCAGGACATCCACGAACTACCCAGCCTTAGACCACACTGCTCATCATCTCATTAGTGGATCACCCCCGAGCTGGGACTAAGCTCCACCCCAAGGCAAGGAATCCTAGCTAGGCTGAGGTTACAGGAAAAACAACACTTAGAATCTRGAAGGATTCATCCCAGGATGTCGTCTTACGCCCACTACTACCAGACTCTCATTCCCCACATGCCTGTTCCACCCGGGAGTATACACCTTCACAAGCATAGTCCATCGGTGCTAACCTCCCTCTCTGGGTCTCGGCAACAAGCCAGATCAGGAAGTCTCAGAGCCTGAAGCTGGTGCTGGACAGTCTCTGGAAGAAACCTCTTCCAACAACATCCACCTCCCTCACTTAGAGAGAGGTCACACACAGGATCAATCACCACCTACACTGGAAAACAATTCACGTGCAATCCATCTCTGCATGACCACCACAGTCAACCGGGAATACAGACTCAGACCTCTCAAAACAAGCTCAGTAATGGCAGCTAGGTCTCACGGTGTTGATTTTTGGAATTTCCTGAGAAGCAATTTCCGCAGGGAATTACACAGAATCTCTCCACCCCCAGCAGAATGGTTGTTTCCCATCCGCCCTACCCAGGATAGACTCACGCTCTAGTGTCGGGAATGCATGATAGACAATCCACGCAAGGGTCAACACAAGTTCGGACGGTTCAGAGGATGTATGAGGGTTTTTCTGCAAGAGTCAGACCCCTTCCCTTCTGGCAGTCCGTGAGTCCCATGGAGGAGGAACCCCCAACACAGTTCATCTCAGCCTTTTATTGCATGGCCAGGGTTGACACTTGTCACCCATGCAACTGCATGCATTCATGCAACGTGCGTGCCTCCCACCATTTGGAAATCACATGTCCTTCCAAAAAGGACTTAGGTTAAAACATATAATGCACTTCTCTTTTGGAATAATATTAAAATATTTTTCCCAAGGCTTAAGCCCCCTAGGCTCAACACTTAGCCCCTTTTCCCACCTTCAGCCCCTAATTCCTTGCCCACTCTGTGGATGTTCAGTCCCCCTTCACTCATTCATCATGGTCGGTCTACACATGGTGGTGTTTATATTTATTAATTGTTTTGCATGATTACATATACAACAGCAGGCCCCTGGCCTTCAACACTTAGGCTCTCTGGCCTAACAGCACATAAGTCTCCCTCTTATAAGAACTTGGCTCACCAACCTATAAAACATAATTACAATTTCTTTCAAAACACGGTTTACAATGGGGCTCGGCCTTGGGGACACTACATAAGGTATGACATTCTCTCCCTACTTGGTATAAAAAGAAATTGCTTTTTTATATCTAGGGAAACCATTATAATTCTATTCCCACTATCTGTCTAAGATCACTAGGAATATTCTAGGGAGATATTATTATCCACGCATGATATTTTATCCATAACAGAATTGGCGACTCTATTGGGGGATTTTTTTTCATTCTTCTCTAGTTTAGAAACCCTTTCCAATTATCCTTTGTTTCTCTTTTTTCTTTAGTTTCTATCATTCTTGTTACTCCCTCTGAGTTTATATCTCTTAGATCTAACAGATCTGAGATAAATCTTTATTTTTTAAAATTTTTGCAGTAGTCTCTTTTTGCACTATTGGTGTGTAGCGACTATTCACCTATTGGAGGTCATTAGACCCACAACAATCGCTATAAACTGGGAAAATTGCAAAGTTCTCATATTTCCTTGTTTAGACATGGATGTGTCTAATACAAAATATATGTGATTGGTCTATACTGGTAAGATCTTGCCTCTGATTGAGTTTTTTTGTCACACCTTTTGTCTTCAATCCAATTTTGAATTTTTTTTGTGTGGCTTCCTCAAATTGCTTGTGTACACTTGATTTTTTTCTAGTGATCCATTGAATTTGGGTTATGCACCTAATAGATCTGATTATATCTGATAGTGTCTCTTATTGGTTGCATTTGGGTTTTTTACCATATTGTTATTAGTGTTGATTTCTAGATCTATATTCATAGTGAGTTTTGGGTGAGATTCTTGTAGAGACATTGGAATGGGATTTTTAGCATCATTACCAATTTCCTACATTCCTTGCTTGTTGGTTTTCCATTTTCATATTGTGTTCATCTTAGATTAAGAGACTTTTGCATCACATCTTGAAAAAAAAATAAAAAAATATTTGAATGCGTATGAGATTTTGAAGCATTAGGAACAAAAACTTCCTTATTGAAGTGTTTGGTTTGAGATCTTAGAAAAAATTTGGTTATGTTTTTATTTGCATGGTCACTTGGTGTTTGATATTGTATTTTGAAGATTACAAAGAAAAATGTATCTTTTCCCTCCCATAGTTAGAATTCATCGAATCAAATAAGTGCATTGTCATTTTTTCATTACTTTGGTTGGGTCAAGAGTCAAAAACACCATAAAAATTTCATCCATTTCCCTTTGACATAAAAATAGCTATAAGAAAAGATTTATAATTTAAAATCGGTTAGACTCTTTTCTTTATTAGAAAACCAACATTATATAGGCTTAAGGCCTTGGAATAGGATTGGAGAGTAAACCCTACAAGGCCACCAAAATTAAACGTAGAAGTCATTACAGAGTGTAAAGTCCATTTTTTCAACTAGTGTGTTGGGAAGCTCCTCTAACACAGGAGTCAAGCATGAGGTCACATTGGGAAAAGTAGGGAGATTATCCCTTTCTGCTTATTTTGGTGTTTGTTGTAGCGCTTCTATTACTATGTATATGAGGGTTTCATTGGTGCCACACCTCTGTGTGAGGTAAATCCTTTGAAGCTTTGGGCATAGTTACCCTACCCTTACATGTGGTCGGACCTACAAATGTTCACCCTATCATTGATTGTGAGGTGGTAGCCTTAGTGACCAATCCTAGGTAGTCTATAGAGGTGATTGTTGATGGTACATGTCTTTAGTACCTATGGAAGACGTTCATTTGTGGTCTCAGTTCCCCTGGAGGGTTCCCACCATAATAAAGGGTGCTTGCACCAGTCAGGGATGTTTCACATCAGTCATCGTACCTGCTCCTCATACCTTCGCTAGCCAATATTGTGGGGACTTCATCTCTCCCAGATCGTTCGTTTTTGGAAGCCCCCCTGAGCCATTGGTTTTCTTTATGTTTTATTTTCACATATTATTTTTACTATGGTTGAATCATCGCATTGGTCCCATTGATTACGTGGACTAGAGCCAATCACAAAGGTACAACCACCTCTCAAGTGACGTGAGGTGGGACACCAATCATTTCTTCTTTTACATACATCACTCTACCTAGCGTCCATATGCACATCCCATCCATTTCAATTCCCACATTTGGATCTTCTTCCGATGGGGGTTCGATCCTTAGTTTCAGCATGGAAGGTGGAGTTCCTTCCACCTCCACCATTCCTATGAGTGGCTCGACATTATCAGGTGCTATTATACCTTTTGAATGGAATATTCCTAGTGGTTTTGGGGCTGTCCCTAGTCAAGTTGGGGGAAGTAGCATGTCATGAGGGTTTAAATTCCCATGGGTTAGCACAAATGTCCCTGGGGTCACATCCCTTGGGGGTAACATTTCACAATTAGGAGTATTTCCATTTATTAATACCTTTGGTATTGTGGGGTTCTTCTTTGGGACTAGTTTTTGGAACACATTTCCCATAGGGTCTGTTATTACGCAGTTTGTAGGAAGGGTTTAGGTTAGCTTGGGTCAAGGCTTCAAACTGTCATAATAGGAGCTTCCCCACCCACTGTCACCTCGATGGGGAGATCTTTCTATTTAGGATGGTTGGTCCAAGGGAGACGTCCCTATGTAATCTGGTTTTCTGAAGGGCTAAAGGTTTAATGGATCAAGGTAAGAGATTCCCTTTCACAGATTACTGCCAAAAATGAGATAGTCAAAGGAGATCTTCCACTGAATGGCACCTGTTTGCGAGACAAGACAGATAACTATAGAATGTGTTGCAGTGGTTAGTACTTCAAATTGTCAATGACTATCTTTAACATATATATATGAGCAATGATCAAATGTAATTATTGACGAAGTCAATGATTACCAAACAAAGACAAATGGATTGTATCACTTCTTCAATAAATACAAAAGAGATAGGCCTTCAATGTATACAATCAATCTCAATTATATCACAATGCACTATAAATCTGCTCAATATATATAATGTTGCTGTGTCACAATTACAGAAAGTGGGGTGGCGTCAGCCCTAGTGATAGGTTATTTTGAGAGACAAAGAGAAAAATGTTTTATCAAACAAGTTTATAGATGTGGTCAATAGCTCAAAATCTATCAAATAAGATGACAAATGTCACAATGTTGAAAGCCAAACAAGAGATCAAAAGATGTGACGTCACCTATATTATTGTTGTTGTAAATGTTAGGGTTAGCTAGCCAAGAAGTGCATGTTTGGCTAAATCAACCAATGAAAATTCATGAAACCTTGTTGGCAGCCAACCCAATTTTTTTTGATTGCTCTCAAAATATGCCTACACCCCTTGTCGTATTACGACAAACCATTGTCGCATTGTGCTAATGGACATTCATCTTATTTTTGCGACAATTCCAATTCAATTTCGTTTTTAGTTTTCACAACTGCAAGTGTGAAAACACTTCTTTCGTTAATTA
>ML842180.1:40428-51251 GCA_009831015.1 Picea engelmannii | reverse complement strand
ATTATTATTTGACACATGATTGGTATATACTTGGTACATGGGTGGATGCACTTGTTTATGGTACAGGTTGATTATAGGTTGTTTGGCACAGGTTGGTGCATGGTTGATGCACTTGTTTATGTTGACAGATTGATATCTGTTGAGGATTGTTGTATCATCTCAGTTGGTGCTGAGAATGTAAGATGATTCTTGCATATAGAGCCGGTTCTCTTGTAGAGTTGTACTCTATTAAGTTGTTGTTGAAAAACCCCCGGATTGAAGTCCATAATAAAAAGAAAAATTGTACATACATCTTGTGTTCTTTGTGTTCCTTGTGGAGATGATTTATTGATGATATGTTGCTGATATGCATTCACATCTAACTGATTATAAATGACAACAATGAGTAATGAACAAATGTTGAATGTTAACTAAGGAGTTTTTGTGTAAGAGGGAAGTTTTGGGAAAAAGATCCCCACACTCATTCACCCCCCCCCTCTAAGTGTGGTAGGTGTGTCCAACATGTCTAACATGATCAAACACATTAGATGTGACTAATGTAATAAGCATACCTTTGTCTCCTTTCAACTCGCTAGAGTGGATCGCCTCTTGCACTAAAATGGTGTTGTCCATGATTTGTCTCTTCGCCATAAACCCTCCTTGATTTTATGATATTATCTTATAAACCAATTGCTTTAAAATGGTGTCTATCACTTTAGATATTATTTTGTACAAAGCACTGCATAATGAGATGAGCCGAAATATTGAGAAGGAGTGATTCTCTTCTTTTATAATTATAGATAAAAAGGAATACTTGATTACTCCCCATTTATGAAAGACTTTCAAACATACTTGATCATCTGAATTAGATCAAATTTGATGGTGTTCCAACAACTTCTATATGAGTGTATGGTAAACCCATTTGGACCAAGGGATTTATCTGCACATGCTCCCAGATCGATTTTTTGATCTCCTCCTCAGATACTTATTTAGTTAGCTTGACATTCTCGCCAAGTGAGACTAGAGAGGGAATATTATGCAACAAAGATGCAACATCTTCTAGATCAACTCCATCATTTTCAACAAAGTGAAACAATTGCCTTCTTAATTTCTACATAATTGGAGGCTAAAGTCCCACTGGGGTTGAGAATCTTCTTAACATTGTTTTTACAAATCCTATACCTAGCTTGTTTATGAAAAAATCAGTGTTCCTATCTCCATATGTAATCCATAAACTTCAATACTTTAATCTCCAAGTTACTTCCTCAGTTCTAAAATTATTTTGATATTTATGGAAGGAATCTTTCTCTTACTTTAGTAACTCATTCACGATCTATTCTTTTTCTAGATTTTCTTGGATTTGATTAAGCTTCTCCTTGTTCTCCTATATCTCTTTTTCTGACGATATATAATAGGTTTTATCCCATTCCTTGAGAGCAGTTTTAAGATATTTTAACTTTTGTTCCCAGATATATATTGGCGATCCAATTATCCATCCACTCCATGTTTTAGAGATAATTTCCATAATGGTTTTTGTCTGTAGCCAAACCAGATTAAACTTGAAGGGGATAAGCCCATAATTAAGGATTTCGGTCAGTTAAAGTGTGATAGCTATGTGATCTAAAATGGCCCACAAGATAATTCTAGAAGAGTTTGTATATACACTCTAAAAAAATGAGCTATGTACAAGGAATCTATCTAGTCAAGTAGCAACATGGCATGTACCTACCCTCTTGTTTAACCATGTAAATATTCTCCTGGAGGGTTTTATATCCACTAAATCCCTTAGGGATATCTTGTCATCTATTTGATTTCTTAAGGGATATCTAACAATGCTACCACCTCACTTCTCTTTCTGGCACATGCTGGTATTAAAATTTGTGCTACAATACTTTGATTCCAAAACTTAGACCCTTTAAAAGTCATCAAGGAGTCCCAACATTCAACCTTTTCAAAGTAAATAGAGGGCATGTATACGTTTATTACATTGAAGGTTTCACCCGAACATAGATTTGTAATACTATTCAACAACCAATGTTGGGTTTGCTGATAAAAATTTGATCTCATACTTGTGTTGATCCATATTGTGCAAAGACCTCCAAAGGCCCCTCTAGTGCTAATTGCTTGACCCTCACTATATTTCCATATTTATTTACATTTTTCTAGGGCTGACCCAGCCTCTAATTTATTCTATTAGAGTAGAATTACTGAAGGTTTTTCTAATTTGTTCAATTACTTGACTGATTCTACCTTGTTTTGTCCCCCCAAGCCCCTACAATTCTAAGACACAACTTTCATCATTTGGTTGCATTTTTGTGGGTCCTAAAGGGATAACTCATGCTTGTGAATATAAATATGGTTACATAAATGTTGTAATAAGCATGTTTGGAGAACAACGCAACAAGCGAGGTGGATCGGACCAAGAAAGAGAGTGCGCCACATTTTGAAGAAAAGCAACGCGAGTGACATGATTTGCGGAAATCCGATGCAAATGTGGACAAACCTAGCCTAGTTAGGGCTAGGGTTTTGGGGATGTATTGTAAGGGTTTCTAACCCATTTTTGTAATATAAATAAGGGGTATGAGGTAGATCATAAGAAGGAAATTGTTGGTGTAAGTGAGACAAGTCTATTTTGGAGTCTTTGTGAGTCGAAGTCTATTTTGAGAGTTATAGAGCTCGAATGAGGTCGAAGTAGTTGAGGGTCAGGTCACAAGCTATGGAGCTTGGTGTGATCCTGGTCGGCCTCACTACTCTTTACTATGATGTAATGTGCGCAGTGCCCTTTTTTATGAATAAAAAAAGAAGAAGAAGATCTTTGTGGACGTAGCCCCGGGGGGGGTGAACCATGGTAAAACCATGTGTGCGATGTGTTTTACTGTGTTATTATTTATGCAGTTATCATTGAATGGTTAGATAGATGAATGTATGATTTATTTACAGCGTGCACTAGATTAAAGATGGAAATGAATGAATTAATAGTATAATAAGTGAGAAAGAAGAAGTAAGAAAGAACACCCCCCAATCCCTTCCATGACTGCTGAAATCTACGTCCCGCAGTCCCCCATAACCATTTCGGGTGAGACTGCATTGTGCACTTTGTGCACAGTGTAGCCTTCTGGTTTACCAGAAGGATCAATGGTGATAAGGGTTTTGTTGGAGAACTAAGGTAGAACACAGGCCAGCCCATAAGTCCAACAAATGGTTCTGTTGTCGTCTATAACTTAGAAGGAGAGCCAGGAAGGGGTTTGGTAAAGAATATGCAGTGGTAGAAAGGGATGTCCAAGCCATGGAATCTTGCGAAGAAAGATATTGAAATATGGTTAGAGACAAAGCAATTGGAGTTCGCGCAGAAATATAATAAGGGTTCCATGTATACATCATGCCAGTACCTGCAGAGGTATGTGTTTATTGATTTGCATGAAGCCTAATTTTGTTTCTTTCCACAGTTATTACAGGAGTGGTTGTTAAGGTTGAAGGATACCCATCTGACTAACCGGATTAGGCCAGTAGTGTGGACTGCTGAAAATATTGTGTGGTTGGAAAGTGTTAATAATAAATTCATGTGCATAGTGGATTTTTGGTTAGACAACATTACTGCAGGGTCTATCACTGAGTTCATAGTTGATACAATGAAGTCATACACTGTTGCATAGCAGGATTTCTTGAAGGGACCCAGAAGGAGGTGTTATCGCACAATTTGTACTTGTCCCAAAGGGAAAGGCTAAAGGAGGGAAAATTGGTGTAACAGGAGGTTTTCCTATCCCTGTCACCTTAATAAGACACCTCTTTCTATTTAGGGATGATATCCCAGGGGAGACGTCCCTGGTGACCTAGGGGTTTTAGAAGGAAAAGGTTGAAGTGTTAATAAAAGATGTCCCCTCTCACAAGTCACATTGATCAGAAAGTCCCAAGGTTTTAGAAAATGAAGCAATGATATGCTTGAGTGTACCTGCCCAGAACAAAGAAACAAGATTATTGTTACAAGAAAACAATATCTTTTGCAAGTACAATTTGATGTTAGTGCTTCATAAAACCTTGGACTTGTTGATAAAATAAATAAGTTGATGCAAGATGAAGTAAACATAAATTATATAACAGAAATGTATACAAGATGATAGCTTCACAATCAATTCCTTAAATAAGCTTCACAATGACCAAAAATGATAATCCAATAATAGCAATATACTAGCACTTGTCAGAAGCTAATGAGGTAATGTAAAAATCAACTTTTGCAATTGCTTTTAAGAGATTTTACTGCTATAATAATTGGTTGTAGCTTACTTTTGTAACAACGGCAAGAAGGTTAGTGAATTAGTCTAATCTAAGGTTAGAAAAGGTTAGTAGATAGCTTGAGGTAAGAGATTTAAGGGTTGATCTCATCAATCAATCAAATGAAAAGGTCTAGATCAGTGTCTTTAGGGCTAATGGAGTCACTTTGCAACAACAAAATTTGAAGGAAACAAATGATAATGTATGAGCTAAGGACAAAGAAGGATGATGGTTGAGGTGTTCGTAACCCATGGCCTCAATCAACAAGCCTTAGAAGGAAAACAACCACTGGGAAGTAGGTAACCCTAGGCCCTAGCAGTTTTCCTTATTATTTTGCTCAAGCTTGAAGTAAACAATGGCTTGATGAAGCAAATGATACTAGAGTGCTACAATGGTAGGGCTCTAGCACAATGCTTCAAAAGGTAGGGTTTCTAGCACAATCTAATAGGTGAAAATCTATTAAGACAAGGAAAATAACAGGTGCTTGATCTCCTAGGGTTTTAAGCTAGCAATTTAATAATCTTGGAAAAAATGCAAAGTAAATGTACTATAACCATTCAAAGTAAAGAAGAATTGCAAAAATTCACTTACATTCACCAAGAATAATCTAGCAATTATCCTAGTTGAAGACTTTCCACCAAGAAAAATGCCAAAAACACCAATATAAGCCTCCTCCAAGAGTTGCGCACCACTTAATTTAGCCAGAGAGCCTTAAAGGAGCCAGAATTTCAGACCTCAGTTAGTGAGTGAATGAATGATGAAAAAATACAAGGGGAAAACCCCTTATTTAAACAATCACAATGACCTTTAATTACAAAATTAGGTCAAAAAGGCTGACCTGGCCAGCTTACATGAGAAAATCCAATTTTACATAAATTTGACAAATAAAACCCTAATTTGAGACTTTTAGGGTGATGTCATGCCCCTCCTAGGGTGACGCTAGCCTCTCTGCTGGAACACTATCCCTCCAAGTGAAACGTGGGGCTCAAAACCCCTCAGGAACTGCCACACGTGCCAACTCAAACCATCCTCAAGATGGACACCTCAACTAGGTGTTGTCAAGGCTCTGAATGATGACGTCAAGTGAATTCAAGGGCCAAAGTCATGGTGGGAGGGAAAGACCCCCTTGGGTCCAGGCCTGCCAGGCTGTCTCTGGTGGAACGTCCTCCTCTCTCTTCGGTGCAAGCCTCTGGTATATGTTTTCCCCTTGCTAGGGTCTCAACATCCATCTGGTGGGATTTTATCCCTATGGAGGTCCGAGCTAATCATATCCCCATGTGTACCTTTCCATCGGGCATGGTCCTACAACAACAACAAGTACACCCTTCATGGGCTCATAAGTCACAGGGATCATAGAAATGTCAATCACATCTAATAATCAAGTTATCTAAACATGTGCATAAAACCCCCCTTTCCTAGACAAGTGCTCAAAGACGTTATGTTATTCTACAAGCCAGGTTTGGAGAGGGATTTAGAACATCCTATTGGGATAATTCTCCTTAGATGTGGGATGTTTCCAGGTGAAGACCAATCTAGGTCATGTAAGTGCATGAGATGGTATGGGGATGTTTGGGAAATGGGTGCAATGATGATAAGGAAATGTATGGCTTACATGTGGGTGCCTCTGAAGAGGGTGAGATGCACCTTGTCATGGATGCAAGTGTTTCCAAGCCCATTCAATGCCTTTTTACCTTTTTTATCTTATTTCTTTTTCTTTCAAGAGAATAGCCGGGGGACACTTCCCTGGCGTGGTGACCAGTGGTGACAGTGTTACCCACAAGCATTTCATGGAGATGAGAAGGCTGGATAGTGATGAGACCCACTTTCTCTTGGCTATGCTACCAAGAGTCACTACCCTGGCATGGTGACCAACTGAATGGTAGTATCATACTTCTACATGCCCATGAAACTAATAGGTTGGCTTGTGATGAGACCCCCTATCCTCCAACTAGGTCTTGAGTTTATTTATTTTATGGGGCCCTCCTTTTTCTTACTCAGAATCCTTTTATTGCTTTCCTGGGGATTCTTGGGCGAAGCATCTGAAGGTTTTGTTCTTTTGGATCTTATCTTTTGCCAGCTACTTTTACCCTCTGGGCCTTTATCCCATTCTTCCCACTAGGCAAGGTAAAACCCTTTGCTAGCTTGGAAAACCCAATTCCCGAACCAATGTAGGGGATGGATGAGAGGGAAGATGATGAAAAGTGATAAGTATCATGGGAATGGACGATGGCCTTTCATGAAACCACCTGGTGGCAACTCATTCCTAAGGGAACCAACTTGTTAGGACATTCTGTCATCCCCCCAAGTATGGACAAGTCAAAAGGCATAAATTCCAAGCACACGTCGTGAAGAAAAAAGAATTAAATGCACATAGTCAAATGTTTTGAGAATCAGAGTGACACATACCATGATACCCGGACTCATTACCTCATGGAGCAAGACCCACTACTACTGAAGGACCAGGCCGATGGGATGGATGTTGTTACTGCTGACATAAGTAGGTGTCGAAGAAGAAAGATGGGCCCTCCATGGCCAGGCTCAAGTCAATATCGCTCTCCGTACTCCATGTCTAGGACCTGTGGGCCTCACGACATAATCTCCTTAGTTATCCCTAGGAAAGGGGATAACATGAGGTATATTAGGTATCTTTAGACATCGATCAAGATCTTATCACATGATAAAGGCATGATGACCATGGAATCAGACAACTAGATCACTCCGCGTGCATGGGGGAGTTGGGGGAAGCATTAAGAAAGATTTGAGAAATGGAGAAGGCTTTGGAGAGTATCTAGAAGAAGGAGGCAATGGACCCCATCATGATGGATGATGAATAGACCAGGGAAATCATAAGGAGTGCAGGTGTGACATGCAGTGGACGAACCTACCAGTATAGGATGAATAATAAGAAGAGGGTTGTATTGAAGCGAGAGGGCTTGGACAGTGATGAGGAAGAGGTAGAGGATCTTCATGCCGCGAGGCATATTGAGGATATCTTGTGCACCTCATATGAGAGGAAAACCAGAGGTCATGGGACTGACGCAGAAGAAGGCTCTCCATTCCAGATCCAAATTAGTGTGGAACCTACAACCCCATGTGCAACTGACACAACTGAAGAAAAAAAATAAGTTAACGAACAAGTGATTAGTGGTAGAAGAATTTTTCAGGACGTGGGTCTAGTAGCAGAAGTGCAAGTTCAGTAAGTAGTAGTTAAGTTTCTACACCGCACGGAGGTGGTAGTTCAACAAATTTTACAATGGAAGGACAAGATCCAACCATCAATTTACCAGAGTTCTGAGGGGATGGGTTAGATGACCCAGAAAAACATTTGTGCATCTGTGAGAAGATATGGGAAACAAAGAAGATTACAGATGAAGATACAAAGGTTGTGCAGTTGGCAATCACTTTTTGAGACCGCGCATTAGATTGGTACATGGGTCTCTCAACAAATAAGCCAATGAGAACACCTACAACTATAGTATATGTAAAGAAGTAGTTAATAAATGATTTTCGGAAGCCAAGCTTAGAAGACCAGTTCATGAATGAAATAATAGAGATCAAGCAAAAACTAGGAGAATCAGTCTTGGAAGTGGACCAGAAATTCAAAAGGTTAAAAGGTAAGTTAAAGTACATTATTACTGATACACAACATAGGGATTTCTTTATTAATTCTTTGTTTCCACACTTGAAGTATTCTTTGAGACAACAAAAATTCCAAAGTCAGGGTGAGGCCCTGCAGGCAGCTTTACAGCTAGAGGAGAACCAATACAAGCATACAGATCCAGTTGTCGAAGAGCTAAAGAAATATTTGAAGAAATTAACATTCCAGTTAAATCATAACAAAGGAAAGAAGAAAAGAGAAGATGGTTGGTGCACAATGTGCAGGACAAAAGGTCATCACAAGAATGAGTGTCCATTATTTTCAGAGTATATTGGAGTGGGTATGCCAAACCCTTTGGCCCCTGAAGGACCATGGTGTGAGATTTTCAAAACACATGCACATGATCCATATCATTTCCCCCCGATGCAAAAATATCAGACAGTTCGAAAGAGTACATATTGTAACTTTTGTATGCCAGTTGGACATGAGGACAAGGACTATAGAACCTTGGATATGATGAAAGAAAGGATTGTAGATACATACAGGGTGTAGACTGAACTTGTAACAGGACAATATGTGCAACAACTACAGTATAACAATGCACAACATCCATTGTACAATCCCGCGAAGCAATTTGCAACAAAACCACAGTATAATGTGCAATGGTTTCAAGGGAAACAACAGTATAACCCTGCACAACAGTGCACAACACCACAACAATACAATAAATCTCAGCCACAATATAATAAAGGACCTCAGTATAACACACCGCTAAGAGATAATCAAGGAAACAGAGGAGGCTTCAGAGGAGGAGGTCGTGGAGGAAGAGGCTTTGGAGGAGGTTGAGGACCAGTAGTGTGTCATAACTATCAAAAACTAGGGCACTATGCAAGAGACTTCCCACAACCACCTATGACATGCATGTATTGTCGCGCAATAGACCATGAAACAAAGGATTGTCCAACACTGTTTATAAAAATATAGGACAAAAGGAACCAGGCTAATCATAACGTACAATGGATAGAGGTGGAAAAAAGAGAAGAAGATGGGAAGAATATTAACACAGTGACTAGATGTGGAGCCAAGACAAGAGAAGATGCAGCTAAGAAATATCAGGACCGTAGATTCTTTTAGGGGATAAATTTCACAAATGGGCTAATTTTCCGTAGTTTTTTTCAAAAAAAGATTCGCCAATTTCCATTTTTTCTAAAAATGATTCACCCAAATTCCATAAAATAAAATTATTTTACCTTAAAAATAGCCAAAATTTTATAGAAAGTATATAAAATTCTTATAAATTTGAATATTTTTACAAAACTATCGCCAAACAGTTTACATTTTGCATATTAAGGACTAGTACAATTAGCCCATGTTTCTACATTTTAATATAAATTTCCTTCCTTAAAATCATCCCCGATCAGGACCAGTACTAGTGGGTTAGGAAGAACACAACTCCTGAACAAAAGTTTGATGTGCGCAAAGAGAAAGAGATATTCAAAGAAACTAGACAAGAGATCTTGAAGGAAAATATTGCGTCCACTTCAGGAACAAAGCCAGTAAATGAGATACCAGTATATGACATTCCCTCATTATTTGATCAAAACAATCAAGAGCAGTCTTCAGAACAAGTAAGTAACTTAAGAAAATTTTTGGGAGTTTGTGTCAAATTCTTGAGTGATAAAAATTGCTTTCAAGTACTACAAAATTTATTGGACAATTATAATCCTAGGGAAGAAGGGGTTAAAAGGGTAAATCGGGTCCAAAAGAAGAGAAGAACTAGTAGGGAATTCAGATTGAATGCTAACATAGGAGATTTCAATATGGGGGATATTATACTAGACTTAGGATCTGAAGTCAATGTTCTGCCAAAGAAAACTTGGGAAGCTATGGGAGAACCATAATTAGGGTATTCACCTATTCAGTTGAAGATGGAAAATCAATAGAGAGTGGTGGCAATAAAGAAGGTTGAAGGGTTTTCTAGTAGATCTATATGGTGTGTGCACCATGGTTGAATTTGAAGTCATTGACATAGTGGATAATACTTCACCATATCCAACATTGTTGGGTTTGGATTGGGCCTTTGATAACCAAGATGTTGATGATTGCAGTTATGTGAGACATTCTCCAGCTTACAAACCTGTGAAATGTGGATCATTGCAGCTATGTGAGTCTTTCTCTCAGCTTACAAACCTGAGAGAAAACCCCTAACAAGGGTACGTGGTTCCTTCCTGAGACAGATATGGAACGTAGAGATGACCTCCTTCATTCATAGAGTTGAGAAGAACTCCAGATGATTATCCAGTGGGAAAGGTGATCTGTTGAATTAGACGTGCATGTGGTTGAGCACAAGGTGAACGTGTGAAATCCCAAAGTGATGGGTGGATCGTCATGTGAACAAAAATGAAGATGACATATTAGCCTCCTCTGAACAACAGAGTTGACGAGAAAAATCCAGATGATTCTCCTGTGTGAGGCAGTGGGAAAGAAGATCTGTAAAGTGGACATGCTTGTGGACAAGCACAACTAAACGTGTGAATATCTGGTTCTTCTGTGTAATGCAATGAGCCAGATATATGACAATCCTATGGATGTGCCCCTAGTGGATGAGCACTAGTGGGTGTATCAGATCCTTTGTTATATATTCAAGAGTCAGACATGCCTATAACCCTAATTGTTATGTAAAGGGTACAGGTCGACCCCACCTTAATGTGTTATGTAATAATTGTAAAAGATAATTAATATGGTTAATATTAATTATAATGTGACTTAGAGAGGTCGGCCATGTTGTGCCAATAGACACTTCTGTTGATAGGACAAGTCTAATATAAGTAAAGGAAGATTCCCCATTGTAGAATCACATCCTACACACAAGTTTGGAAATTTCAGCAAGTACATTCTCTTGGGAAAAGTGTGCACCTCTCTTGGGCACTAGTCTTCTAGGGTTTGAGCACCCTCTTGTGTGCTAGGTATTTCTTGG
>ML842180.1:27192-40328 GCA_009831015.1 Picea engelmannii | reverse complement strand
AAGTGCAAGTTCAGTAAGTAGTAGTTAAGTTTCTACACCGCACGGAGGTGGTAGTTCAACAAATTTTACAATGGAAGGACAAGATCCAACCATCAATTTACCAGAGTTCTGAGGGGATGGGTTAGATGACCCAGAAAAACATTTGTGCATCTGTGAGAAGATATGGGAAACAAAGAAGATTACAGATGAAGATACAAAGGTTGTGCAGTTGGCAATCACTTTTTGAGACCGCGCATTAGATTGGTACATGGGTCTCTCAACAAATAAGCCAATGAGAACACCTACAACTATAGTATATGTAAAGAAGTAGTTAATAAATGATTTTCGGAAGCCAAGCTTAGAAGACCAGTTCATGAATGAAATAATAGAGATCAAGCAAAAACTAGGAGAATCAGTCTTGGAAGTGGACCAGAAATTCAAAAGGTTAAAAGGTAAGTTAAAGTACATTATTACTGATACACAACATAGGGATTTCTTTATTAATTCTTTGTTTCCACACTTGAAGTATTCTTTGAGACAACAAAAATTCCAAAGTCAGGGTGAGGCCCTGCAGGCAGCTTTACAGCTAGAGGAGAACCAATACAAGCATACAGATCCAGTTGTCGAAGAGCTAAAGAAATATTTGAAGAAATTAACATTCCAGTTAAATCATAACAAAGGAAAGAAGAAAAGAGAAGATGGTTGGTGCACAATGTGCAGGACAAAAGGTCATCACAAGAATGAGTGTCCATTATTTTCAGAGTATATTGGAGTGGGTATGCCAAACCCTTTGGCCCCTGAAGGACCATGGTGTGAGATTTTCAAAACACATGCACATGATCCATATCATTTCCCCCCGATGCAAAAATATCAGACAGTTCGAAAGAGTACATATTGTAACTTTTGTATGCCAGTTGGACATGAGGACAAGGACTATAGAACCTTGGATATGATGAAAGAAAGGATTGTAGATACATACAGGGTGTAGACTGAACTTGTAACAGGACAATATGTGCAACAACTACAGTATAACAATGCACAACATCCATTGTACAATCCCGCGAAGCAATTTGCAACAAAACCACAGTATAATGTGCAATGGTTTCAAGGGAAACAACAGTATAACCCTGCACAACAGTGCACAACACCACAACAATACAATAAATCTCAGCCACAATATAATAAAGGACCTCAGTATAACACACCGCTAAGAGATAATCAAGGAAACAGAGGAGGCTTCAGAGGAGGAGGTCGTGGAGGAAGAGGCTTTGGAGGAGGTTGAGGACCAGTAGTGTGTCATAACTATCAAAAACTAGGGCACTATGCAAGAGACTTCCCACAACCACCTATGACATGCATGTATTGTCGCGCAATAGACCATGAAACAAAGGATTGTCCAACACTGTTTATAAAAATATAGGACAAAAGGAACCAGGCTAATCATAACGTACAATGGATAGAGGTGGAAAAAAGAGAAGAAGATGGGAAGAATATTAACACAGTGACTAGATGTGGAGCCAAGACAAGAGAAGATGCAGCTAAGAAATATCAGGACCGTAGATTCTTTTAGGGGATAAATTTCACAAATGGGCTAATTTTCCGTAGTTTTTTTCAAAAAAAGATTCGCCAATTTCCATTTTTTCTAAAAATGATTCACCCAAATTCCATAAAATAAAATTATTTTACCTTAAAAATAGCCAAAATTTTATAGAAAGTATATAAAATTCTTATAAATTTGAATATTTTTACAAAACTATCGCCAAACAGTTTACATTTTGCATATTAAGGACTAGTACAATTAGCCCATGTTTCTACATTTTAATATAAATTTCCTTCCTTAAAATCATCCCCGATCAGGACCAGTACTAGTGGGTTAGGAAGAACACAACTCCTGAACAAAAGTTTGATGTGCGCAAAGAGAAAGAGATATTCAAAGAAACTAGACAAGAGATCTTGAAGGAAAATATTGCGTCCACTTCAGGAACAAAGCCAGTAAATGAGATACCAGTATATGACATTCCCTCATTATTTGATCAAAACAATCAAGAGCAGTCTTCAGAACAAGTAAGTAACTTAAGAAAATTTTTGGGAGTTTGTGTCAAATTCTTGAGTGATAAAAATTGCTTTCAAGTACTACAAAATTTATTGGACAATTATAATCCTAGGGAAGAAGGGGTTAAAAGGGTAAATCGGGTCCAAAAGAAGAGAAGAACTAGTAGGGAATTCAGATTGAATGCTAACATAGGAGATTTCAATATGGGGGATATTATACTAGACTTAGGATCTGAAGTCAATGTTCTGCCAAAGAAAACTTGGGAAGCTATGGGAGAACCATAATTAGGGTATTCACCTATTCAGTTGAAGATGGAAAATCAATAGAGAGTGGTGGCAATAAAGAAGGTTGAAGGGTTTTCTAGTAGATCTATATGGTGTGTGCACCATGGTTGAATTTGAAGTCATTGACATAGTGGATAATACTTCACCATATCCAACATTGTTGGGTTTGGATTGGGCCTTTGATAACCAAGATGTTGATGATTGCAGTTATGTGAGACATTCTCCAGCTTACAAACCTGTGAAATGTGGATCATTGCAGCTATGTGAGTCTTTCTCTCAGCTTACAAACCTGAGAGAAAACCCCTAACAAGGGTACGTGGTTCCTTCCTGAGACAGATATGGAACGTAGAGATGACCTCCTTCATTCATAGAGTTGAGAAGAACTCCAGATGATTATCCAGTGGGAAAGGTGATCTGTTGAATTAGACGTGCATGTGGTTGAGCACAAGGTGAACGTGTGAAATCCCAAAGTGATGGGTGGATCGTCATGTGAACAAAAATGAAGATGACATATTAGCCTCCTCTGAACAACAGAGTTGACGAGAAAAATCCAGATGATTCTCCTGTGTGAGGCAGTGGGAAAGAAGATCTGTAAAGTGGACATGCTTGTGGACAAGCACAACTAAACGTGTGAATATCTGGTTCTTCTGTGTAA
Source organism: Picea engelmannii (assembly GCA_009831015.1). Classification (NCBI taxonomy): domain Eukaryota; kingdom Viridiplantae; phylum Streptophyta; class Pinopsida; order Pinales; family Pinaceae; genus Picea; species Picea engelmannii. Next base: position 37,357 of record ML842180.1, on the reverse strand, counting down.
TGCAATGAGCCAGATATATGACAATCCTATGGATGTGCCCCTAGTGGATGAGCACTAGTGGGTGTATCAGATCCTTTGTTATATATTCAAGAGTCAGACATGCCTATAACCCTAATTGTTATGTAAAGGGTACAGGTCGACCCCACCTTAATGTGTTATGTAATAATTGTAAAAGATAATTAATATGGTTAATATTAATTATAATGTGACTTAGAGAGGTCGGCCATGTTGTGCCAATAGACACTTCTGTTGATAGGACAAGTCTAATATAAGTAAAGGAAGATTCCCCATTGTAGAATCACATCCTACACACAAGTTTGGAAATTTCAGCAAGTACATTCTCTTGGGAAAAGTGTGCACCTCTCTTGGGCACTAGTCTTCTAGGGTTTGAGCACCCTCTTGTGTGCTAGGTATTTCTTGGCGGTGAAGGTCTCTCTCTTGAATAATATAGAAAAGGATTTGGCTGGGTTTTCTTCCCTTGTTGAGAAGGGTTTCCCAAGATACTTCTTGTGTTCTTGTGCATGGTGTTTCTTCTTGTGATCTTGGTCGCTGCAACATTCTTGTTTATGGTTAAGACAAATGCAAATTGAAACGAACTAAATGCTTAACTTAGTTTATTGAAAAATCAACATGGTATCAGAGCATAGGTCTTGAAGATCCCATTGCACAAGCATTTTTCAGCCTTTCTCTCACACATCTGCAGAAACCTTATGACCCTCCTGTTGGGTATGTGTTATATTCTTTGCATGTGTGTGTGTGGGTACGTCATATTCGACAACTGCGTATGCGTCTGATTTTTTGGGGGGCGTTTTTTGCTATTTTAGCAATTTTTTTTATTTTTAGCGGTTTTCTAAATTAATCCTGGATTAAGGGATTAGGGTTTTGGTATCTATGGAATACCTAAAAACATTGTATATATATTTTATGGTGAATGGTGAAATTAATAAAATGAGGCATTGAAACATTTTCTCCTGGTTAAGGGTTTCCGGTATAAATATCTGTGTACTATGTGTATGAGCCATTGATTAATTTCTGTTTTGCTTAAGAATCTATATGCATTGCTTTACTTCATAGGTTTAAAACTTACATGTGGTATCAGAGCTCATTTTTGGCTTCAAAGGGATGCCTTTGTTGCTGAGGGTTTGGCTCACTCTTGATAGATCAAGTTTATCTTGGGTCTGTGATAAACTTGGGTTTAGTGGGAGCTTTTGCAGTGGTGATTCAAGTGTAGAAAGAGGAATGGCGAGCTCTTCTAGAATTGAGATAAAGAAGTTCAACGGTAAAAAATTTGAGCTATGGAAGCTCAAGATGGAGGACCTTCTTGTAGAGAAATAACAATGGATCCTTGTAGATCCTGGTACACCATCTACTAGCACACAGGCTATTGGTACACAAACTACTAGTACAAAAACTACTAGTACACCACCTGCTAGTATGTCGAAGGAATATTGGGAGAAGTTGGACAAAAGAGCAAGGAGTACTATTCGACTCTGCTTGGCATATTCGATGTTGTTGAATATCTCAGGAGAATTTACAGCCAAGGAACTATGGGATAAGTTGGGGAATTTGTATTAATCAAAGTCCCTTGTAAACAAGTTATTTCTTCGAAAGAAGTTGTATCATCTTAGGATGGAAGATGGAGATTCTGTGACAGAACATCTAAATTCCTTTAATACTCTGGTAAGTCAACTTGTCTATGTTAATATTACAATTGCAGAAGAAGATAAGTGTATTACTTTTTTATGTTCTTTGCCAGACTCTTGGGATAATCTGGTTGTAGCAATTGGTAGTACCACTCAATCTACATTGAAGTATGAGGATGTAGTTGCATCCTTGTTATCTGAAGAGATGAGGCAGAAAAACATGGATGGTCATAGCACAGATGCTTTATTTGTAAGAGGTCTTACTCAAGACAGGAATCCTGGTAAGTCTTCAGGGGGGACATCTAAATCTACAGGTAGATCTAAGTCTCTAGGAAAATCTTTGAGGAAATGTTGGAAGTGTGGTAAAACAAGTCATTATAAGAAAGATTGCAAGTCTAAGAAGGTTGATAAACCAAAGGGATCTGATAGTACCTCTTCCACAGAGACGAAAACCTCCACTGAAGAAGGAGGTGATGTTTACCTACCATCTACAAGTACACATGCAGACCTTGATGTATGGTTGATCAACTCAAGTGTGTCATACCATATGATTCCTCACATGGAGTGGTTATTTCAATATGAAAAATACGATGGTGGTGATGTATTCCTAGGAGATGACTCGACAGCCAAAATCATGGGACGTGGAAGGGTTAAGTTGTTTCTAAAAGGTTGTCGCTAAAAGATGGAAGGATTAGAACTTTCCCTGGGGTTCTTCACATTCCAAAACTTGCCAGGAGCCTAATATCTGTAAGCAAGTTGGATGATGCAGGAGTGGATATTGTATTTGGAAAGAACACTTGCAAGATGGTACGAGGAGAAATGGTGTTGACGAGGGGAGTTCGATGTGGAAATGTGTACAAGTTGTTGGGAAGCACTTATACTAATGGGTGTAACAGTTTTTTTGTCCCTGAACAGAGAAATAAAGAAGACAAGACCAATATTGTCCCTAGAAAGAAGACCGTGTTGTGGCATCAAACACTGGGACATATTGGAGAAAAGGGCCTTCGAACACTACATGGTAAATGTATGGTTGAAGGTATGTCTAACTGCACTCTAGATTTTGATTTATGTGAACATTGTATATATGGTAAACAAAATCAAGTAAGATTCCCATTTGTTGCTACAAGAGCAAAGGGGATCTTAGAGTTGATACACAATGATGTGTTTGGACCTGTGCCTATTCCATCACTAGGTAAGTCTATGTATTGTGTTTCATTCATAGATTATTTCTCAAGGAACACATGGATTTATTTTCTTAGAAAGAAATCTGAGGTATTTGATAAATTTAAAGAGTTTAAGGCTCTGGTAGAAAATCAGACAAAGAAGAAAATAAAGGTATTGAGAATAGATAATGATGGATAATTCTGTGGAAATGAATTCGAATAATTATATAAGAAGTGTGGTATAGAAAGGCAGAAGACTACTCCATACACTCCTCAGTAGAATGGAGTTGCAGAAAGGATGAACAGGACATTGATGGAAAAATCAAGGAGCATGCTCAGCGGTGTCGAGTTAGGACAGGAATTCTGGGCAGAGGCAGTGGGTACAACATGTTACCTAGTCAATTGATCACCCTCATCAGCATTGGATGATAAAACTCCACACGAGGTATGGACTAGAAAGAAACCCTCTCTTGAACATCTTAGAGTGTTTAGTTGTGATGCTTATGTACATGTTCCAAAGGAAAATAGGAGTAAGTTGGATAAAAAGGTTGAAAAGTGTATCTTTATTGGTTATAAAGATGGTGTGAAAGGTTATAAGCTTTGGAACCCAGAAACCAAGAAGACTGTTTGCAGTCAAGATGTTGTCTTCAGAGAGGTAAAAGATGTTTCCAAACGGGAATTCCTACCAAGGCCAGAAGAACCTGAGAAAACACAGTTGGAGTTGGATGATGCAAAATCTGAATCATCTAAAGAAGATGAAGCAAAAGAAGAAGAAGAACCTCATACCCCAGTATTGAGGATATCAATGAGAGAAAGAAGGCAACCAGAAAGGTATAGTCCACCTGATTTCCATTCCAATTTTGCTTTATCTATTACTGATGATGATCCCAAAACTGTCAGGGAAGCAGTGAATTCAGAGGATAGTAAACTATGGAAGAAGGCCATGGTTGAAGAAATGGATGACTTGGATAAGAATGAGGCATGGGATATAGTTGAGTTTCCAACTGGAAGAAAATATGTTGGGAGGAAATGGTTGTTTAAGAAGAAGTTTAATGTAGAAGGTAAAGTGGAGAAATACAAAGCTCAGTTAGTAGCAAAAGGTTATTCCCGGGTAGAGGGAATTGACTTTTGTGAGATTTTTTCTCTTGTTGCCAAGTTAACGTCTATTAGATTTCTTTTATCTATTGTTGTTGCTTTTGATATTGAAGTGGAACAGATGGATGTGAAGACAACATTCCTACATGGGGATCTGCAAGAAGAAATCTACATGAAGCAGCTAGAAGGTTTTGTAGTGAAGGGAAAGAAAGAGTTGGTCTATAAGATAAAGAACTCACTATATGGTCTGAAGAAATCACCTAGGATGTGGTACCAAAAGTTTGACAGATACATCCTTGGATTGGGATTTGTGAGAAGCAGGGATGATCACTGTGTATATTCCAAGCAGGTTGGTAATCACTTCATTTATGTAGTGTTGTATGTTGATGACATGTTGTTGGTAGGAAATAACATGGATGTTATCAAGGAGGTCAAATCACAACTATCCTCCAAATTTGACATGAAGGATCTTGGTGCTGCTAACTTCATTTTGGGAATGGAGATTAAAAGAGATCGTGCAAACAGGAAACTCTGGTTGAATCAGAGAAAATATGTTGAGACGATATTGCAAAGGTTTAATATGCATGGAAGTAAACCGATCAAGGTTCCTATTCCTATAGGTGTAAAGTTATCTACAGATCAGTGTCCCAAGACATAGGAAGAAGAAGAGGACATGTCCCATGTTCCATATGCAAGTGCAGTTGGCAGTTTGAAGTATGCAATGGTCTGTACTAGACCAGACATTACACATGCAGTGGGAGTTTTGAGCAGGTATATGTCAAAACCAGAGAAGGAGCATTGGACAACGGTAAAGAGGGTCTTCATTTATTTGCGTGGCACTGCCAATTATGGATTGTGCTACCAAGGAAGACCATGATTGGATAGAGTGGTGGACATACATGGCTTTGTTGATGCAGACTGGGCTGGAGATCTGGATCGCAGAAGATCTACAAGTGGGTATGTGTTTAACCTATTTGGAGGAGCAATTAGTTGGATGAGCAAAAGATAGGTTGTAGTGGCACTCTCAACTACAGAAGTTGAATACATGGCAGCCACTCATGCAAGCAAGGAAGCAGTATGGTTACAGAGATTGCGTTCAAGTATTGGGTTGGTACAACAAGCAGGGAGATTAGATTGTGACAGTCAGAGTGAAATCTTCCTGGAAAAGAACCCAGCTTATCATTCGAAGACAAAGCAAATTGATGTTCAGTATCACTTTGTGAGAGACATGGTTGAAGAAAAGAAGGTGTTGCTGGAAAAGGTTGACACTTTGAAGAATGTTGCAGATTCATTGACAAAGTCTGTGAGTACAAAACAATTCTCCTAGTGTAGAGTAACAATGGGCATTGCTTCCTTGGATTGTTGACTATATAATCATGTGGACCCCTGGATGTAAAGAAAACAAAAAGTGGGAGAATGTTGGGCATGTGTTATATTCGTTGCATGTGTGTGTGTGGGTGCATTGGATTTGACAGCTGCGTGTGCATCTGATTTTTTTTGGGCATTTTTTCTATTTTAACAGATTTTTCTATTTTTAGCGGTTTTCTAAATTAATCCCGGATTAAAGGATTAGGGTTTTGGTATCTACGGAATACCTAAAAACATTGTATATATATTGTATGGTGAATGGTGAAATTAATACAATGAGGTGTTGAAAGGTTTTCTCCCGGTTAAGGGTTTCCGGTATAAATATTTGTGTACTATGTGTATGAGACATTGATTAATTTATGTTTTTCTTAAGAATCTATATGCATTGCTTTACTTCATAGGTTTAAAACTTACACCTCCTAGGGTTTCCAGAAATTATGTAGGGCCTCCTCTTCTGAGAGTTTTCAGCAATCAAAACTTGGACGTTGGGGCTAAAAAGGAAATAGGAGGGTACAACCTCCTTCATCTCACCTCCAGTAAGTCTCAAATTGCATTTCTAGGCATTTTGAGTTTTTGGCCCTAACGGTTTCTAGGGTTTCACCAAAATTCTGCATAAAATTTTGAATTGTATTTCTGCAAACTTCTTGAAGAAGATCCTTAGCTTACCAGGGCTATCATATTTATCAAGGCTTATTGTTGGCAGTCATAAGCCCAACAAAACCTAAAAGTGCTAACCTAGCCTAGCCATTAGGTTTTCTAGCCTAGTTGACAAGGGTTTGTGAAGATGAGCAAAATCATGATGGGAAGCAAGCTCAGTTCCAGGAAGGCAATACCTCAAAGAATAAAGACATCAACATCTCAACACTCTCAGAGACAAATATACATGTTGTTCTTGGAGATGATGCCAGATATAATGTGAGAGGAGTTGGAACTTCTACTTTCCAACTAGATTCAAATATGTATCTTAAACTAGAAGAAGTACTATATGTACCCGGAATGAAGAGAAACCTTGTCTCTATTTCGGCCTTGGAAGACAAAGGTTACAAAATTACTTTCTCGGAAGGAAGAGTTATTGCATGGCACAAAGAATCTCATATAAACTCTTCCAAAGTACTTGGTGTCTCAGAAAACAGCTTGTACAAGTTGACCATGAAACTAGTTCAAGCCTTATTACATGACACTATCATCTTGAGTGTGTTATGGCATAAAAGAATTTCTCACATTCGTTATAGAGCTCTTCCAGCTCTAGGGAAAATGGTAACATGTCTACCAGAGATACCACTCCCACTTTAATAGGTGAGGGGTGAGGGGCGAGCTTTCTATCGGCTCTACGGTGAACAAAACAAAGGACCCTGGCTTCACAAATCCACCTAAGTGGACCAATGAATGGGGCTCACTCGTTGGACGAATGGTCCCCCCCCATCAAAACTAGGTTTATCAAAATAAAAACCACGAATTAGAAGGTGTTTCAATTCTTATTCAACCAAAATCAGCATAAAGGTGTTTGCAAAGGTTGTGCCCTTGGAAAAAATGTTAAAGGATCATTTCCTAGCAGTAACAACAAATCCAAGGAAATCTTGGACTTGATACATTCATATGTATGTGGGCCAATGACTATTGCATAATTAAATGGGTACTTATACTATGTACTCTTCATATATGATCACTCCAGGAAAACTTGGATTTACTTTATGAAGAACAGGGATGGAGTCCTGGCCAAGTTTCAAGAATTCAAAGCTCAGGTTGAAAACCTGACTGGAATAAAAATCAAAATATTAAGATCAGACAATGGAAGAGAATACACCTCAAAAGAATTTAACAGTTTTTGTATTGAAGCAAGAATCAAGAGGGAGTTCACAGTTCCTTACAACCCTCAACAAAATGGGGTTGCTGAAAGAAAAAACAGAACTATCATTAAGGAAACTAAAGCAATGATACATGATCAGAGTCTACCTATGACTCTATGGGAAAAAGCATGTATGACATCAGTATATGTTCGAAACTGTAGTCCTCATCAGATCCTGAAGAACATTACTCCAGAAGAAGCATTCACCAAAGTGAAGCCTGAGATCAGACACTTCAGAATATTTGGATGTCCAGTGTACCTTCATGTACCCAAAGAAAAGAGATCCAAACTAGAACCTTCAGGAAGAAAGGGTACATTTGTAGGATACAGTGAATCCTCAAAAGCATATCGAATCTACATCCTAGGTCAAAGATAAATTGAAGTAAGCAGAGATGTTACTTTTGAAGAAGAAGTAGCCTTCCATAAATCTAGAGAAGCTCAGATGGAAATTGATAGTGAAACAATACCTCCTCCCCCTTTAGCATTTCAGAGGGAGACATATATTATTCCAGATGAGCCAACAACTCCAGTTGATCCATTTTCTCCAGCAGATTGAGTTTCCCCAAGAAACATACCCAGAGACATCACAGTTGGACATAAAAGACCTTCTTGGGCTCGACAAAATTTAGAAGAAGCAGAAGGGCATAAAGCCCCACAAGGAGCAACCAAAGAAAGCAAGAGACCAAATATATTCTCAAGCTACCCATCATCCATGACCCACATTATTGACTCAGAGCCAACTTGTCATGGAGAAGCTTCAGGTGAACAAGTATGGCAAGATGCCATGACTAAAGAATACCAATCTATATTAAAAAATGATGTATGGGATGTTGTTCCAAGACCAGAGGGAAAGTCCATAGTGACTTCCAAATGGATTTACAAAATCAAACATGCTACTGATGGAAGCATTGAAAAATACAAAGCAAGATTTGTGGCTAGAGGGTTTTCACAAATAGAGGGAGTCGACTATGATGAGACTTTTGCACCTGTATCCAAATATACCTCCATATGATCTATCATTGCACTATATGCTTCCATAGGTTGGAAGCTACATTAGATGGATGTAAAGACAACTTTTCTCAATGGTGAAATTGAGGAAGAATTTTATATTGAGAAGCCAAAAGGTTTCATTATACACAATGAAAAATCTCATGTATACAGGTTGAAGAAAGCCCTATATGGACTAAAACAAGCACCACATGCTTGGTACGAGAAAATGGATGGATTTCTAATGAGTTTGGGCTTCAACAAAAGTGAAGTTAATCCAAACTTGTATTATCACATTGATGGCAATGAGTGTCTGATTTTGGTCTTGTATGTGGATGATGTTTTCCTCACTGGTTCAAAGAGACTCATCGTTGAATGCAAGCAAGCATTAACTGCCAAATTTGAAATGAAGGAGTTGGGCCTAATGCATTATTTCTTGGGACTAGAAGTATGGCAGAGAACATATGAGATTTTCCTAAGTCAAGGAAAATATACTATGGAGATATTGAAAAACTTTAGTATGACAGAATGGAAATCCATGCCTACTAGAATGGTAATGGATTTAAAGAAAATGAGTGACACTGATTCAGGAGAAGTAGATCCACATTTATACCGACAACTGATTGGATCTTTGATGTCTCTGGTTAACACTAGACCAGGCATTTTCTATGCAGTGAACGTGCTTAGCTATTTTATGAGCCAACCAAAACATACACATTGGATAGTTGCAAAACACATACTGAGATACTTACAAGGCACAATTGGTTATGGCCTAAGATATGCAGCCAATGTGGACTTAATCTTGCAAGGATATGCCGATGTAGATTGGGCAGGAAGTGCAGTAGACAGAAAGAGCACCTCAGGTTGCTTCTTAACCTTAAGATCAACCATGGTTTCCTGGTGTAGCAAAAAACAAATCTCAGTGACTTTAAGCACAATAGAGGCAGAGTACATTGCACTAAGTGTGGAAGTTCGTGAAGCTATATGGCTTCACAAACTTTTGACTGACTTTTTCGATCATGAGATGGATCTGACTACTATTCATTGTGATAACCAGAGCTGTGTAAAGCTCTCTGAGAACCCAATGTTTCATGACAAATCAAAACACATTGAAATCAAGTATCACTATATCAAAGACATGGTGCAGAGAAAGATAGTACATGTGTAGTATCTTTCTACTCATGAACAAATTGCATATATCTTCACTAAACCACTTGCCAAGACAAAATTTGAGTATTTATGTGAGAGACTTGGACTGGCGGAAAATGCCTACCTAGCTGAGAGGGAGTGTTGATGATTGCAGCTATGTGAGACATTATCCAGCTTACAAACCTGTGAGATGTGAATCATTGCAGCTATGTGAGTCTTTATCTCAGCTTACAAACCTGAGATAAAGCCCCTAAGAAGGGTACGCGGTTCCTGCCTGAGACAGAGTTGGAACTTAGAGATGACCTCCTCCATTCAGAGAGTTGAGAATAACTCCAGATGATTATCCAGTGGGAAAGGCGATCTGTTGAGTTAGACGTGCCTGTGGCTGAGCACAAGGTGAACGTTTGAAATCCCAAAGTGTTGGGTGCATCGTCATGTGAACAAAAATGAATATGATGTATTAGCCAATTCTGAGCATGAGAGTTGACGAGAAAACTCCAGATGATTCTCATGTGTGAGGTAATGGGAAAAAAGATCTGTAGAGTGGATGTGCCTATGGACAAGCACATGTGAACGTGTGAAGATATGGTTCTTCTGTGTAATGCAATGAACTAGAGATATGACATCCCTATGGATGTGACCCTAGTGGATGAGCACTAGTGGGTGTATCAGATCCTTTGCTATATATTCAAGAGTCAGAATTGCCTGTAACCCTAATTGTTATGTAAAGGGTACAGGTCATCCCCACCTTAATGTGTTTAGTAATAAATGTAAAAGATAATTCATCTGGTTAATATTAATTATAATGTGACTTAGAGAGGTCGGCCCTGTTGTGCCAATAGACACTTTTGTTGATAGGACAAGTCTAATATAAGTAAAGGAAGATTCCCCATTGTGGAATCACATCCTACACA
>ML842180.1:0-27142 GCA_009831015.1 Picea engelmannii | reverse complement strand
AAAATCAGACAAAGAAGAAAATAAAGGTATTGAGAATAGATAATGATGGATAATTCTGTGGAAATGAATTCGAATAATTATATAAGAAGTGTGGTATAGAAAGGCAGAAGACTACTCCATACACTCCTCAGTAGAATGGAGTTGCAGAAAGGATGAACATGACATTGATGGAAAAATCAAGGAGCATGCTCAGCGGTGCCGAGTTAGGACAGGAATTCTGGGTAGAGGCAGTGGGTACAACATGTTACCTAGTCAATCGATCACCCTCATCATAATTGGATGATAAAACTCCACACGAGGTATGGAATGGAAAGAAACCCTCTCTTGAACATCTTAGAGTGTTTAGTTGTGATGCTTATGTACATGTTCCAAAGGAAAATATGAGTAAGTTGGATAAAAAGGTTGAAAAGTGTATCTTTATTGGTTATAAAGATGGTGTGAAAGGTTATAAGCTTTGGAACCCAGAAACCAAGAAGACTGTTTACAGTCAAGATGTTGTCTTTAGAGAGGTAAAAGATGTTTCCAAACAAGAATTCCTACCAAGGCCAGAAGAACCTGAGAAAACAGAGTTGGAGTTGGATGATGCAAAATCTGAATCATCTGAAGAAGATGAAGCAAAAGAAGAAGAAGAACCTCATACCCCAGTATTGAGGAGATCAGTGAGAGAAAGAAGGAAACCAGAAAGGTGTAGTCCACCTGATTTCCATTCCAATTTTGCTTTATCTATTACTGATGATGAACCCAAAACTGTCAGGGAAGCAGTGAATTCAGAGGATAGTAAACTATGGAAGAAGGCCATGGTTGAAGAAATGGATGACTTGGATAAGAATGAGACATGGGATATAGTTGAGTTTCCAACTGGAAGAAAATATGTTGGGAGGAAATGGTTGTTTAAGAAGAAGTTTAATGTAGAAGGTAAATTGGAGAAATACAAAGCTCAGTTAGTAGCAAAAGGTTATTCCCAGGTAGAGGGAATTGACTTTTGTGAGATTTTTTCTCCTGTTTCCAAGTTAACGTCTATTAGATTTATTTTATCTATTGTTGTTGCTTTTGATCTTGAAGTGGAACAGATGGATGTGAAGACAACATTCCTACATGGGGATCTGCAAGAAGAAATCTGCATGAAGCAGCTAGAAGGTTTTGTAGTGAAGGGAAAGAAAGAGTTGGTCTATAAGCTAAAGAACTCACTATATGGTCTGAAGAAATCACCTAGGATGTGGTATCAAAAGTTTGACAGATACATCCTTGGATTGGGATTTGTGAGAAGCAGGGTTGATCACTGTGTATATTCCAAGCAGGTTGGTAATCACTTCATTTATGTAGTGTTGTATGTTGATGACATGTTGTTGGTAGGAAATAACATGGATGTTATCAAGGAGGTCAAATCACAGCTATCCTCCAAATTTGACATGAAGGATCTTGGTGCTGCTAACTTCATTTTGGGAATGGAGATTAAAAGAGATCGTGCAAATAGGAAACTCTGGTTGAATTAGAGAAAATATGTTGAGACGATATTGCAGAGGTTTAATATGCATGGAAGTAAACTGGTCAAGGTTCTTATTCCTATAGGTGTAAAGTTATCTATAGATCAGTGTCCCAAGACACAGGAAAAAGAAGATGACATGTCCCATGTTCCATATGCAAGTGCATTTGGCAGTTTGAAGTATGCAATGGTCTGTACTAGACCATACATTGCACATGCAGTGGGAGTTTTGAGCAGGTATATGTCAAAACCAGGGAAGGAGCATTGGACAACGGTAAAGAGGGTCTTCATTTATTTGCGTGGCACTGCCAATTATGGATTGTGCTACCAAGGAAGACCATGATTGGATAAAGTGGTGGACATACATGGCTTTGTTGATGCAGACTGGGTTGGAGATCTGGATCGCAGAAGATCTACAAGTGGGTATGTGTTTAACCTATTTGGAGGAGCAATTAGTTGGATGAGCAAAAGACAGGTTGTAGTGGCACTCTCAACTACAGAAGTTGAATACATGGCAGCCACTCATGCAAGCAAGGAAGCAGTATGGTTATAGAGATTGTGTTCAAGTATTGGGTTGGTACAACAAGCGAGGAGATTAGATTGTGACAGTCAGAGTGAAATCTTCCTGGAAAAGAACCCAGCTTATCATTCGAAGACAAAGCAAATTGATGTTTAGTATTACTTTGTGAGAGACATGGTTGAAGAAAAGAAGGTGTTGCTGGAAAAGGTTGACACTTTGAAGATTGTTGCAGATTCATTGACAAAGTCTATGAGTACAAAAAATTTCTCCTAGTGAAGAGTAACAATGGGCATTGCTTCCTTGGATTGTTGACTATATAATCATGTGGACCCCTGGATGTAAAGAAAACAAAAAGTGGGAGAATGTTGGGATGTGTTATATTCTTTGCATGTTTGTGTGTGGGTGTGTTGGATTCGACAGCTGCATGTGCATCTGATTTTTTTTGGGCATTTTTTCTATTTTAACGGATTTTTCTATTTTTAGCGGTTTTCTAAATTAATCCCGGATTAAAGGATTAGAGTTTTGGTATCTACAGAATACCTAAAAACATTGTATATATATTGTATGGTGAATGGTGAAATTAATACAATGAGGTGTTGAAAGGTTTTCTCCCGGTTAAGGGTTTCTGGTATAAATATTTGTGTACTATGTGTATGATACATTGATTAATTTATGTTTTTCTTAAGAATCTATATGCATTGCTTTACTTCATAGGTTTAAAACTTACACCTCCTAGGGTTTCCAGAAATTATGTAGGGCCTCCTCTTCTGAGAGTTTTCAGCAATCAAAACTTGGACGTTGGGGCTAAAAAGGAAATAGGAGGGTACAACCTCCTTCATCTCACCTCCAGTAAGTCTCAAATTGCATTTCCGGGCATTTTGAGTTTTTGGCCCTAACGGTTTCTAGGGTTTCACCAAAATTCTGCAAAAAAATTTGAATTGTATTTCTGCAAACTTCTTGAAGAAGCTCCTTAGCTTACCGGGGCTATCATATTTATCAAGGCTTATTGTTGGCATTCATAAGCCCAACAAGACCTAAAAGTGCTAACCTAGCCTAGCCATTAGGTTTTCTAGCCTAGTTGACAAGGGTTTGTGAAGATGAGAAAAATCATGATGGGAAGCAAGCTCAGTTCCAGGAAGGCAATACCTCAAAGAATAAAGACATCAACATCTCAACACTCTCAGAGACACATCTACATGTTGTTCTTGGAGATGATGCCGGATATAATGTGAGAGGAGTTGGAACTTCTACTTTCCAACTAGATTCAAATATGTAGCTTAAACTAGAAGAAGTATCATGTGTACCCGGAATGAAGAGAAACCTTGTCTCTATTTTGGCCTTGGAAGACAAAGGTTACAAAATTACTTTCTCGGAAGGAAGAGTTCTTTCATGGCACAAAGACTCTCATATAAACTCTTCCAAAGTAATTGGTGTCTGAGAAAACATCTTGTACAAGTTGACCATGAAACTAGTTCAAGCCTTATTACATGACACTATCATCCTAAGTGTGTTATGGCATAAAATAATTTCTCACATTCGTTATAGAGCTCTTCCAGCTCTAGGGAAAATGCTAACAGGTCTACCAGAGATACCACTCCCACTTTAATAGGTGAGGGGTGAGGGGCGAGCTTTCTATCGGCTCTACGGTGAACAGAACGAAGGACCCTGGCTTCACAAATCCACCTGAGTGGACCAATGAATGGGGCTCACTCGTTGGCCGAATGGTCCCCCCCCCATCAAAACTAGGTTTATCAAAATAAAAACCATGAATTATAAGGTGTTTCAATTCTTATTCAACCAAAATCAACATAAAGGTGTTTGCAAAGGTTGTGCCCTTGGAAAAAATGTTAAAGGATCCTTTCCTAGCAGTAACAACAAATCCAAGGAAATCTTGGACTTGATGCATTCAGATGTATGTGGGCCAATGACTATTGCATAATTAAATGGGTACTTATACTATGTACTCTTCATATATGATCACTCCAGGAAAACTTGGATTTACTTTATGAAGAACAGGGATGGAGTCCTAGCCAAGTTTCAAGAATTCAAAGCTCAAGTTGAAAACCTGACTGGAAGAAAAATCAAAATATTAAGATCAGACAATGGAGGAGAATACACCTCAAAAGAATTTAACAGTTTTTGTATTGAAGCAGGAATCAAGAGGGAGTTCACAGTTCCTTACAACCCTCAACAAAATGGGGTTGCTAAAAGAAAAAACAGAACTATCATTGAGGAAACTAAAGCAATGATACATGATCGGAGTCTACCTATGACTCTATGGGAAAAAGCATGTATGACATTAGTATATGTTCGAAACCGTATTCCTCATTAGATCCTGAAGAACATTACTCCAGAAGAAGCATTCACCAAAGTGAAGCTTGAGATCAGACACTTCAGAATATTTGGATGTCCAGTGTACCTTCATGTACCCAAAGAAAAGAGATCCAAACTAGAACCTTTAGGAAGAAAGGGTACATTTGTAGGATACAGTGAATCCTCAAAAGCATATCGAATATACATCCTAGGTCAGAGATAAATTGAAGTAAGCAGAGATGTTACTTTTGAAGAAGAAGTAGCCTTCCATAAATCCAGAGAATCTCAGATGGAAATTGATAGTGAAACAATACCTCCTCCCCCTTCAGCATTTCAGAGGGAGACATATATTATTCCAGATGAGCCAACAGCTCTAGTTGATCCATTTTCTCCAGCGGATTCAGTTTCCCCAAGAAACATACCCAGAGACATCTGGACATAAAAGACCTTCTTGGGATCGACAAAATTTAGAAGAAGCAGAAGGGCATAAAGCCCCACAAGGAGCAACCAAAGAAAGAAAGAGACCAAATAGATTCTCAAGCTACCCATCATCCATGACCCACATTATTGACTCAGAGCCAACTTTTCATGGAGAAGCTTCAGGTGAACAAGTATGGCAAGATGTCGTGACTAAAGAATACCAATCTATATTAAAAAATGATGTATGGGATGTTGTTCCAAGACCAGAGGGAAAGTCCGTAGTGACTTCCAAATGGATTTACAAAATCAAACATGCTACTGATGGAAGCATTGAAAAATACAAAGCAAGATTTGTGGCTAGAGGGTTTTCACAAATAGAGGGAGTCGACTATGATGAGACTTTTGCACCTGTAGCCAAATATACCTCCATATGATCTATTATTGCACTATATGCTTCCATAGGTTGGAAGCTACATTAGATGGATGTAAAGACAACTTTTCTCAATGGTGAAATTGAGGAAGAATTTTATATTGAGAAGCCAAAAGGTTTCATTATACACAACAAAAAATCTCATGTATACAGGTTGAAGAAAGCCCTATATGGACTAAAACAAGCACCATGTGCTTGGTATGAGAAAATGGATGGATTTCTAATGAGTTTGGGCTTCAACAAAAGTGAAGCTAATCCAAACTTGTATTATCACATTGATGGCAATGAGTGTCTGATTTTGGTCTTGTATGTGGATGATGTTTTCCTCACTGGTTCAGAGAGACTCATCGTTGAATGCAAGCAAGAAATAACTGCCAAATTTGAAATGAAGGAGTTGGGCCTAATGCATTATTTCTTGGGACTAGAAGTATGGCAGAGAACATATGAGACTTTCCTAAGTCAAGGAAAATATACTATGGAGATATTGAAAAAATTTAGTATGACATAATGCAAATCCATGCCTACTAGAATGGTAATGGATTTAAAGAAAATGAGTGAAACTAATTCATGAGAAGTAGATCCACATTTATACCGATAGCTGATTGGATATTTGATGTCTCTGGTTAACACTAGACCAGGCATTTGCTATGCAATGAACGTGCTTAGCTATTTTATGAGCCAACCAAAACATACACATTGGATAGTTGCAAAACACATACTGAGATACTTACAAGGCACAATTGGTTATGGACTAAGATATGCAGCCAATGTGGACTTAAGCTTGCAAGGATATGCCGATGCAGATTGGGCAGGAATTGCAGTAGACAGAAAGAGCACCTCAGGTTGCTTCTTAACCTTAAGATCAACCACAGTTTCCTGGTGCAGCAAAAAACAAATCTCAGTGGCTTTAAGCACAATAGAGGCAGAGTACATTGCACTAAGTGTGGAAGTTCGTGAAGCTATATGGCTTCACAAACTTTTGACTAACTTTTTCGATCATGAGATGGATATGACTACTATTCATTGTGATAACCAGAGTTGTGTAAATCTTTCTGAGAACCCAGTGTTTCATGACAAATCAAAACACATTGAAATCAAGTATCACTATATCAGAGACATGGTGCAGAGAAAGACAGTACATGTGCAGTATCTTTCTACTCATGAACAAATTGCATATATCTTCACTAAACCACTTGCCAAGACAAAATTCGAGTATTTATGTGAGAGACTTGGACTGGTGGAAAATGCCTACCTAGCTGAGAGGGAGTGTTGATGATTGCATCTATGCGAGCCATTATCCAGCTTACAAACCTGTGAGATGTGGATCATTGCAGCTATGTGAGTCTTTATCTCAGCTTACAAACCTGAGATAAAGCCCCTAAGAAGGGTACGTGGTTCCTGCCTGAGACAGAGTTGGAACGTAGAGATGACCTCCTCCATTCAGAGAGTTGAGAAGAACTCCAGATGATTATCCAGTGAGAAAGGCAATCTGTTGAGTTAGACGTGCCTGTGGTTGAGCACAAGGTGAACGTTTGAAATCCCAAAGTGTTGGGTGCATCGTCATGTGAACAAAAATGAATATGATGTATTAGCCAATTCTGAGCATGAGAGTTGACGAGAAAACTCCAGATGATTCTCATGTGTGAGGCAATGGGAAAAAAGATCTGTAGAGTGGATGTGCCTGTGGACGAGCACATGTGAACGTGTGAAGATATGGTTCTTCTGTGTAATGCAATGAACCAGAGATATGACATCCCTATGGATGTGACCCTAGTGGATTAGCACTAGTGGGTGTATCAGATCCTTTGCTATATATTCAAGAGTCAGAACTGCATGTAACCCTAATTGTTATGTAAAGGGTACAGGTCATCCCCACCTTAATATGTTTAGTAATAAATGTAAAAGATAATTCATCTGGTTAATATTAATTATAATGTGACTTAGAGAGGTCGGCCCTGTTGTGCCAATAGACACTTTTGTTGATAGGACAAGTCTAATATAAGTAAAGGAAGATTCCCCATTGTGGAATCACATCCTACACACAAGTTTGGAAATTTCAACAAGTACATTCTCTTGGGAAAAGTGCGCACCTCTCTTGGGCACCAGTCTTCTAGGGTTTGAGCACCCTCTTGTGTGCTAGGTATTTCTTGGTGGTGAAAGTCTCTCTCTTGAAGAATATAGCAAAGGATTTGGATGGGTTTTCTTCCCTTGTTGAGAAGGGTTTCCCAGGATACTTCTTGTGTTCTTGTGCATGGTGTTTCTTCTTGTGATCTTGGTTGTTGCAACATTCTTTTTTATGGTTAAGACAAATGCAAATTGAAATGAACTACATGCTTAACCTAGCTTATTGAAAAATAAACACAGGCTATTATCAATTTGAAAACAAGGAAGATGATATTTGATTTTGGAGAATACAGATTTATTGCGCCATTGGATCCCTCAGAAGGAGGCAGGGATGTGGAACTTGTGACAAATAATATTCTTACAGAAGATGTGAATCATCTATACAAAACTATTATGTGCGAAAAATATTATATCAACCTAACTGCAAATGGCATGCTCAGTTGGAGGAGTATTAGTTCTTATGCTTCAGACTCTGACACAGGACTAGAGAACTAGAAGCGGCGACTACATGAATTATCTACCAGGAGATGTGCTAAAATGACGCATGCACTGAGATGGGTTGTTACACAGGTAAGAGAACCTCCCACTTTTTATGGATTAAATGATTTAGAAGAATTATTTATGAAATATGAAGTAGAAGTTATGGAAAATCAGAGGTTACCAGCATTAGATATTGCTTTAAAAGATACACATGCAAGATGGTGGGGTACACACAAGGAAAATATCAACAATTGGTTTCAGTGCAAAAGGTTACTGCGCATCAGATTCGACGTAGAACAAGAGCATAAATATGAGGAGAAATATGAAGGATTTGGACAACCCCAAGAACATGTAGAGAGGTGCATATTTCAGTGGAGATTAATACCACCAGAAGAATGGCCACACCACTTTCTTCACACACTATAGGGCATTCCAAAGAATTGGTATACATAACAGTAACAACGCAAAGAAACTACCAACTGAGAAGACATACAACAGAGCTTTGTAGTTACATTTTCCTTTGAGCATGACAGTCCAGAGATTGATAGGGAATTGAAAGTGGTAAGAGACAGGATATTTGAAGAACCCGAATTTGAAATCATTCCAGCATCTCAGACGCAGGCTAGTCAGACAGACAAACAATTGATACATTGTTATCATGTCACAGAAGCAAAAGAACTTGAAGAAGATAATCCGCGCAATATCTAGATCCCAGAAGTATAAGGCGAAAGATAATTAGAAGGCCCCAATATGGACTCGGAAGATTATGTTGCACCATCAAATATTAAGAAGGTCAACATTGGAACTCCAAACAACCTAAAGATGGCTAGTATTGGAGATTATTGGGATCATTAGACAGTATAAAGGATCACATAATTACTGCACGAATACAGTGACTTATTCCCAGCAACATTCTCAGAGATGAAGGGACTAGCAGGAGAGCTAAGAGAGATGAAGATACCATTGAATCGTGAAGCAATACCTATCAGACGGAGCCCGTACATATTGAATCCAATATTCAAATAGAAGGTCAAGACATAAGTTGACAAGATGTTAGAAGATGTTGTTATAGAACCCGTAGAAGAGTCAGAATGGATTAGTTCCATGGTGGTGCAAGAAAAGAAGCAAAGAGGGATCATGATTTGTGTAGATATGAGAAAATTGAATGATGCTTGCCTACATGATCGTTTTCCTACCCATTTTACAGATGAAGTTTTGGAGAATGTAGGGGGTCAAGAAGCTTATTCATTTATAGATGGATTTTCGGGTTATCATCAGATCAGGATAGCACCAGAAGATAGACATAAGACAACATTTTCTACAAAGTGGAGCTCATTTTAGTATACAGTTATGCCATTTGGATTGAAGAATGCACTAACCATTTTTTCAAGAGTAGTAGTAGCAGCTTTTAAGGACTTTATTCATAAGTTTTTGGAGGTTTACTTGGATGATTGGACATTGTTTAGTTTGTTGAAAGATCATGTTGAAGTATTAAGACTGATGTTGGATAGATGCAGACAATGTCAGATATCATTAAACATTAAGAAATGTATTTTTAGTGCATCTTTTGGAATCTTTTTAGGGAATGTGGTGTCTAAATAGGGTCCATTGGTTGATCCTGCTAAAATTGTTGTCATAGTTAACTTACCACCACCAAAGTCAGTGCGCCATTTGAAGAGTACATTGGGCCATATAAGGTATTACAAAAAAATCGTAAGGGGATATGCACAGATCATCACGCCAATGGAGAAGTTGTCGAAGAAGGATACTAAGTACCAGTGGAATGATGAATGTCAGAAGAGTCTAGATATTTTGAAGGAGAAGATGGTTACTGCATTGATTTTAGTATTTCCAGATTGGGCTAAATAATTTCATGTGAATTTAGATGCATCTACAATTGCACTAGGAGCAGTACTAACCCAGCCGAGAGAAGGTTATATAGATCATGCTATTGCATTTGCAAGCAGGAAGTTATCAAATTCAGAACAAAACTATAAAACTACAGAAAGAGAAGGGGTATCAATGGTGTATTCTTTGCATAAATATGTACATTACTTGTTGGGACATCACGTTAAGATGTTTACAAATCATTCAGCTCTGAGATACTTGGTTAATAAGACAATGTTGGGGGGAAGGATATGCAGATGGCTATTATTATTTCATGAATTTGACTTTGAAGTTGTGGTGAAGTCTGGGAGGTTGAATGCAGGACCTAATCACTTGTCAAGGATAACAAATGGAAAAGAGCCTAGTAACTTGGAAAACAACTTCCCAGATGAACAATTTTTTCAGTACAACTTGCAGATGAATATTTTGTTGACATTATTGAGTTTTTGAGTACAGGATTTGTGCCAAGAGAATTTACTACTGTGCAAAGGAAAATTTGGTGGTCAGAGCTGTAGATTATCAGTTGATTGTAGGTCATTTATACAAACTTGGAGCAAATAGTATCTTGAGGAGATGTGTGATGGAGCATGAAAGACCCATTATTTTGGCAGAAGCGCATGAAGGAATTACGTGAGGACACTACGCAGGAAAAGCTATCACATAGAAGGTATTGCATGCAGGATTATGGTGGCCAACAGTTCATAAGGATTCAAAAGAATACTGTCAAAAGTGTGATGTTTTCAAAGCATTGGGAAGCCATCCAGGAGGGATGAGATGCCACTAAGACAACAAGTTACTTTACAAGTGTTCGATAAATGGGAAATAGATTTTGTAGGTCCAATTAATCCACCACCAACAAGATCAGGAGCTAGATACATTATTACAACAACAAAATACTTGACCAAGTGGGTAGAGGCAACACCAGTAAAGGACTGCAACGCAAAGACTACATCACGCTTTTTATTTGAGAATGTAGTGACAAGATTTGGATGTCCAAGGATATTGATGAGTTATCAGGGAACCCACTTAATCAACAGCACAACTGAGGCAATAATTGAAGAGTTTATGATATACCACCAAAAGAGTACTCCTTACCACCCTCAAGCAAATGGAACAATGGAAGCCTTCAACAAGATTTTGGAGAATGCCTTGACAAAGATTTGTAATATAAACATAGATGATTTGGATTTGAAGGTACCAATAGTACTTTGGGCTTATAGAACTACCTGCAAGAAATTAACAGGACAAACACCCTTTATATTGGTGTATGGATAGGAGGCAGTAGTTCCCTTAGATTATTTAATGCCAATTCTACGCATTACAGCAATTACAGACATGGCAGAAAATGGCACATGACATGAAATATTGACTCAAGTGATGGAATTAGAAGAAGACATAATCATGGAAGGTTTCCATCAACAGGTACAGAAGGAAAAGGATAAAGCATGGCATGATAGACATATCAAGAAGAAGAAGTTTAAGGAAGGATATATGGTTCTCCTCTATGATAGTAAGTATTTGCAGCACCCAAGGAATCTCATAATGAATTGGCTAGGGCTATATCAGATAAATTCTATCATAGATGGAGGTTTTGTACAACTACAAGAATTAACAAGAAAGGACATGCAAGGAATGGTGAATGGTAGTCGATTGAAACTATACAGGGACAATTTACCTACTAACTCTCAATAGTTGCAGCACAACAAGTACACTTGTACATATTGTAAATAGTAGGAGCTGAAAGAAGAAAAGGAAAAGACAAAAATAGAAAAATGAAGAAAAAGAAAAAAATAAGCAATTAGGAAGAATAAGTAATTCAGGAATGACATCATGCAACAATTGGTGTGACATAAAGTGGGAAGACTACACGCAGGAAAATTAGGCACTGCGCAAATGACCGGGTTTATAAAAAGGGAAAAGCACGGGAAATTTCGACACTTAGAGAATTTTGAGCAATCGAGAACTTGAGCGTGTGAGAAAAGGGTGATAGAGAAAGAGGATGAATCATTCGATTGTGTGCGATACTAATTAGATGGCACCTCCAAAGGTTGGAACTCCCAACTGATATGTGCTAGTAACCCGATAGTCTAGAAGGAAGAAAGAATGAATGGAAGAACCCACACATTTTGTGGAGATGGAGAATGTAACAACATCTGATATCGAATCGATCAGTCCCACCAGAGTAGAGGAAGAACTATAAAATGCGAAACAGGTGCAAGCAGGTCAAAGCGCATAAAACATTATCGACAACACAAACCCTAGTTCTGAAAACCCTACAGAAAAGGACAAACAAAAACAATAAGTTGTAGAAGAAGTCGAAGGCCAATAGGGAATAGAGGGAGAAGACGAAGGAGAACTTGAGGATGAAGCCACAGAAGAAAACCTATCCGTGGTTCAAAAGAGGAAAGCACAAAGCACGGTGGAAAATACTTTACCCCATCTTCTAGACGTTGTAGTCGCAATGGAAGACATGTTAGGGAAGGTGCCGAAGCTAAATTATGCGTACCATGACATAACTGACACATCAAATTTTCCTGACTTTGTGAAGGAAGCATACTTGGAGAAAAGGGGGGAGGTAGGAACCCTAGGGAAACTTATTATGGAGCCTGCGCAGTGGGTTACAGGTCTCTATAATCCAAGCGTGATGAATCTGTTGGACATACTGCATTTTGGGCATGATAAAAATGTGGGACTTTGTGTGAAACAACTATTGTCCAGGGTACATGGAGGTATCATGTGGATGAACATGTTAGTCCCCATCGATGTGGATATCATATATAATATCACATAGCTGCCTACTAGAGGGGTAAAGCCCGAAGACTATTTGGACAATAAAGCCAGAGATAAGGAAATTGCAGAGGAAGTGAAAACACAGTTCAAGACAAACAAGGGAACTTGAGGATTAATCATCAAGGATATTAACAATCATGGAAACAAGTTTGATACAAAACTAAGGGCCTGCAAATTGTTGAGAAAGTGCATAAAGGAAGAATCCCTAGCAGGAGTGATAACAATAGTTGCACGGTGCAAAAAGGGCGTAGTATTCATCTGGGTACCATACTTGTTGAACCAATTTCTGGTCGAATATAAAGATGCAAATGATAATGGAACATAATTCCATTACTCCTGGTTGCTAATATTAATAGCATTGGTGGGATGGAAGGAGCCCAAGTTTTCAACTTTTCTAAACAGGAAGGGGAAATGTTATGCAACACGCTATGAAACTTTGTGGCAGACAAAGGACTCCAAGAACCAACAAGCTAACAACATGGTATTCACCATGTTCTTGGAGGATATGCAACAAAATACAACCAATTTCTAGAGGATATCAGTTGAATTGGTGCAAGGACATGAAGGGATTGCCAATTTCAAGGCGTCAAGACATCATTTGTGGATCCAGGCCACAAGGGACCCAAAGAAGAATTCGTTGGAAATGAGATATTTCACATCAAGGGAAGAGGTAGAATGGATTATAAAAGACTGTCCTACATAGTGGAAGGTTCCAACAACACAAAACAAAGGAACCAAACCTAAGGAGCCAACAAAAGCAAGAACATCCAAAAAGATAAGTAGTCCAATAGAAAATACTAGGAAGGTTGTTGAGCGCAGCCAAGCTTCAGGAAGAAGCACAACCAACAAAATTCCCAGAAAGAAAGAGACAATATCAAGGACATAAGTCAAAGGGGATGGCGAGAAGGATAGTTCTCATCTGAAGGAAGTAAAAGATGGAGAAACAACAAAGATGAAAATTGAGGTGTGGACCTCGACCCCAACTAAGAAGAGAACGGGAACACAGGAGGAAAAAATCAGGAAAAATATGAAGTATCATGGAAATCCTCCAACAATCACTATTACAGAGGACGATGTTGAGTTGGTCACAGACAAAGTCCAAGATAGAGGACAGGATGTGGTACGCACAATAGAGGCACAAAGGGAAGAAATCATGGAAAAATTAGTAGAAGTACACGACATATTACATAGACTACAACTCAATAGAACACATCATCCAACAACACAACAGATAGAAAAAGAACAGGAAACATCAACGTAGAAATAACAGGAAGAAACTATGGAGACAATAGTAGTGAGTAGTGACAGATTCAAAGTCACACCATAAATGTTGGAGATGGATGAATAGATAGCGTAGAGAAAATTAAAGGACATGGACCATATGGAGTTTTTCTTGGAAACAATACCCACAAAGGGGCTATATGGACTGCAAGCGAGTGTAATGCAAGAAGTACAATCTAGAGCTATGGCGGATGCCACCAACCTAGCGATCGACTATAAGGTGAAGGATATTCTACAAGTGACATGCGATCATATCATGCTAGAAAAGGAGGAAGAGAAGCAACACGTAGACAATTTAGAAAAGAAACTCACAAAGGTATACAGGAGTATACTCAACTACACATAGGCATAGGAGATTACAATAGAGGAGAAGATACAACAAATTGTGCAGACCATGGAAAGATACAAACAAGAAATAGCGAAGTTAACAAAGAAGTTAACTCTGATATTTCTTGTGTGTATATTTCCACGGTCATTATGAGTTTTTAGTGATGCATTTTGGCCTTTTCAATGCTCCATCAACCCTCTAGAGCCTCATGAACAAGACCTTTTTCCCATTCCCACACAATTTTGTGCTAGTATTCTTTGATGATATTCTGATCTAAAACAAAACATGGGAATACCACAGACACCGTGTTGATAAAGCACTAACACTCCTACAAGATCACCAATTATTCATAAAATGATCCAAATTTGATTTTGGGGATTTAGAGGTTGAATACTTGGATCACATTATAAGTCAGGAGGGAGTACGAGTTGATCCCAAGAAAGTTGCAGCTATCCAAGATTGGCCCCATCCCAAAACCCTAAAGAGCTTGCATGGATTCTTAGGACTTGCATGATACTATTGGATGTTTGTGAAAAACTATGGAAATTTTTTTGCTCCTTTAACCTTGCTACTAAAAAATAATGCCTTTTCTTGGAATGAGGTCACTTAACATGCCTTCTCAACGATAGAGGATGCCATGTGCACGATTCTAGTATTAGTTGTGGTATATTTTACTAAGAATTTTGTCTTGGAATGCGATGCCTTGGGCAGAGGTGTTGGAGTGGTATTTATTCAAGAAGGTTTCCCTTTGGCATTCACCAACAAGTAGTTATGTAACTGCAATTTGGGTAAATCTACATATGAGAAAGATATGATGGCAATCATGTGCGCAAAAGAGACCTAGCATCCATACATCATTAGGGGATGTTTCTATATCAAGATTGACCATCATAGTGTGAAGTACTTTCTTGAACAAAGGTTATCCTTGCTAGAGAAACATAATTCGGTCACCAAGCTACTACAATATGATTATGATATTATCTATAAGAAGGGTAAAGAAAATGTTGTAGATGATGCCTTATCTTGACAATTTGAAGAGGATGGATCCCTCTTCACYTTATCTTTACCCGTTSCAACTTGGCTTGAGGAATCCCGTCAAGAATGGTTGGAAAATGACATTATCATTAAACTCATCCAAAGGCTTCAGGAAGATCCCAACCATCCTAAGGGGTATAAATGGTAGATAGATACATTGCAATATAAAGGATGCRTTKTTCTAGTAAATAATTMTTCCTTAAAACAAATAATCTTAGAGGAATTTCATTCATCACTTATAGCAGGTCACTTTGGATTTCATAAAACATATGAACAAAATAAGTGCTCATTCTTTTGGTAGGGAATGAAAATTGACATCCAAGGTTTTGTGRCAACCTATGACACCTTTGAAAGAAACAAAGCAGAGATAGTAGATATACCAGTAACATTGCAACCACTACTGATCCCAACACACATATGGGTYGACATTACTATGGATTTTATAGTGGGACTTCTGAGGGCAGTCAATAAATTTGTGATCATGGTCGTAGTYGACCATCTCTCCAAATATGTTCATTTTTTCCCTACCACATGATACATCCATTTCCTCAATTGCCCAAATCTTCCTTCATTAGATTTTTTAAGTTACATGGCATTAATTTGAAATGGATCCAAATCAGAGAATGGGTGTAAGACTCAGTGCCTTCAAGTTGATTCGAAAATTAATAAATGTTAACAAACTATGTAAATTGATGAAAATGTAAATGTTGAATAAGATGAATATGAAAGTGAAAAGGAAAAAAGGGATTGATTAAAGGATAAAAAGAACTATTGGAGAGAAGGCTAAGGAAGGAGAAATAAAGGGTCATGGCTATTGTCCTTCCCCTTACCCCCAACTCTCCCTATTTATTTTGGGAATTTCACTCTCAATGGGATTTTGATTGCCAAGGGAGGAAGATGCATAGAGAGACAAGAACTAAATTATATCAAAGATTGTCTAAATGAATAGATTGAGCTGCCCATTTGAAGTTGGTTTTTCCATTTGGGTTTCCAGAGTAAATTTTGTGTTCATTGTTATTAATTTTCTTCCGGGGTTGAGTATGTTGTTGCGTTAACTCATTTTGTGGCTTATGGAAGCTAATAGTCACATTTTATTGGCTACTTTATAGATTTATAATAGTCGTTGAGTAGTTAATGAGCTGAGAACCCAATTATTTATGCAACGTGGAGGTTTTTTTACATTTTGTAGTGTTTTAATGGATAATACCTATACAATGACTCTTTTTCCTCCATTGTTGGGTGATTTCAGAGATGGAAAATCATTAGCTCCCATTCCAAAGTTGTTGCAAATAAAGTGGAGTTGCTAAATTGGTATTCTAAGAGCTGTTTGGGGATTTCTCTCTCTTCCAGGGTGACCCTCTCACTCCCTGCATGAAATTTACTTGCAGGTTGAGCATTCTCATTACCCGCAGGTTGTATCCCTCCGTGAGTTGTGTTTTAGCTTGATAGTTAAGTGTTTCTCCATCTCCATAGGAAATAATATCCTTTGGAATGCATTTTCTTACTAGTTGAGTGCTTATCCATCTCCTTGGGTTGTACGACTATTTATTAGAAAGAAGAGGACATGTACTGGTCAATTCTCCTTTTTTCCTAAATGACTCACTCTTGTTGGTCGATCCATTACTCTTGTTGGTAAATTTAGTATTGAGTCAACCTCTAATCTTTGTTGGATCTTGGGCTACACACACATCTTGAACAAGTGTCTATTGTAAATATTTTTTTTTGAGCTAGTGAAGCTCAGATCTCAGGTTTCACTCCATGGACTGAGAGGTTTACATAGGATGACCTATAATATACAATTGTTTTTTAATAATAAATATGAACTTACTTGGTCTGGTTTCAATATCCATCCTATCCATAACATATACAAGAGCATTGGTTGGAGTTTTTATGAGTGGCTAAGCCCAAGCATGATTCCCAATAACTTATTTTGGCAAAAAAAATTATGTATCATATAAAAAAATGGAATATGTAGTGTGTAAAAGGGAGGTTACATTAATACAACACTGCAATAAGGTATGTGTTATCACACAATCTATACTTTCCTAAAGCCTAAAGGCAAGTAGGCCTAGATTGACGTAACACAGAGGTAGTCCTATCATTGTCACCCCAATAGGATACCTATTTCTATTTAAGAGGAGAAGAAACTCACTCCAAGGGAGATGTCCCAAGACCTAATTGGTTGTTGAAGGGTAAAAGACCAGGTAAAACCCACCCCTCTCTCTAGGTCACTTGAGGAAAGAAGTCACTTGGTAAAGTTTAAGGGGGGGTAAGGAAAAGTGAATGAATGGTACCTTCCCTTTACCAATGAAACAACAAACATTAGCAGCAAGCAATGATATCAATGTTTCAAATCGATCACTTCAAGATATAAATATGCTATTGAAACACTAAAAGATGAAATGTATAGCAGCAACAAATATGTCTAGAAATTGCAAGCTATGATGACAAGAATGATATAAAGATCTTGCAAGTTTGTGTTAGGATCTTTAGACACTTAGGAGTTAGTTAAAATCTACTTGGTCTAATGTTTCGCTAGGTAAAAGTGTGTTTCTTAGTGTGTTTCTTTAGTATGCATTAGTATTCATTTGTAGTTAGGAAATATGACGGTCACGATATGTTCCTGACATAGAGTGATCCCACGGTTCATACTCTTCTCGATATTAACATACATTGATTCATAGCTTAACACTTGATTGGTCCATGATATCTATTTAAAGAGCATGGAGGGTCATTTTTCAATGATCTATTGTGAGAAAATCTCTCGTAAAATCTTTGTGTAATCTATTTATTTTGCATTAATAAACTGCTCCAAGTGGTCGCGTTGGTTGGGGCCGTGGATGTTTCCCCGTAGGGTTTTTACCACATGAAAACATCGGTGTGTTGATATTTGATCTAGTTATGTGAGTGTTTATTGAAGGTGTTCATCCTCTGTTGGATTACCTGTGTTGTCGAACATTCTATCAGAGTCTGTTTGAAGACCCGCTCATGTTGTAGATCGATATCGTGAAGCCGAGTTGTCTCATCTCCATTTTATGTCATTTCCATACATTTATGGGTTGGGAGGACTATTCCATTGCGTCCAGAGCACGTGTTTAATTTAGGAACACTTTTTGTTTCACTCGAAAAGGTTTCTGTTTGCCCAAGATACGACCATTACAGTCATATATGGAGGTATAAAGCTTGAATATGCATTTTTTAAATTTTTGCAGAGTAGTATTTTGGTTTTATTTCGGTTTTGTATTATTTATTTCCGGGTTGCTACTCTTTTAGATCTGTGTATTCTCTTTGCCTCACACCTTGTGTGAGCTCGGAAAATCAGAAACGGATAGGAAAAGGTGCATCTTTTGGGTAAGCTAACCGAGATCTAACCTTTGTTGTCATTGAGAAACGAAATTTTTTTATTGTGTGAAAAGAGTTTTTTTTAGCACGCTCTCCAAGGCCATCCTCCACAACAACAACCCCAATCCTCCTTCTGAACATTACAATATTTTTTGCTAGATCATTTGATTAAAAGTTACCTTATTAAGTAAGAGGTCTTGAGTTCAAGTCTCTCTTTTGTTACTTTTTTTTGAAAAATTTCATGCTAAAATTGTAAAGTGTATTTCACTTCAAGTATAAAAGTGAATCACTATAAGTAGCTTTAAATTTATTTATTCCCTTTGAAAGGGCTATTTCCTCTACTGCTTTTCGACTAACTCTCTTTTTGAAGAAGCATTTTACTAATTAATAAATTTGGATAGGAATTATTATTTGGAAGGGGAAAATCTTATGAATGAGCCCCCTCTTATGATTGAGCAACAAATCCCTCAACTAATTGGTAAATTCATTTAGCTACAAATTCCCTTAAGATGGTTTCAATGAGACAATCCAGAGGAACTTGAGTTGCTTGAATAAATAATCGATCGATTGGATCTAGTTGTTGTGTGATATAACTTGGTTCATAATCTAATATATAGTAGTTCCTTTGAAGGAAAAAGGTCAAATATGTACTTGGTTCATGCATTATAAATATTAGAGTTGATCGATTATGAGACAGACAATTCAACTTAGATGTTTAAATTTGATCCAGTTTGAGGTAGAATTTTATTCTATATGTACCAAAGACAAATCTATTATTTTTTCGGCTCCATGCTTTTATTGTTTTCATCTCATGGAACATCAACACAAATGTTATTTCATTGGATTGTTAAAAATATGAGTGTTGGGGTCTTTTGAGATCTATAGGGTTTATTATATAGTTGTTCATTCAAGAATGATGAGAATATGAGTGTTGGGTATGAGTGTTGGGTATGAGTGAACAAAGGACAAAGTGAAATCATTTAGTTTTTAGGTCATTTGAGAGTGTTCATGTGGGTTGGTCTTGGCTTTGAATAGAAAGTGAATTGTGGGGTTGAATCCTAAAGGAAATATTATCCTTTAATTCCAATGGAAACAAAACAAGCATGGTGACACCAAATACATGTACATGTTTGAGCAACTAGTTATTGTGTGTTGGTTACACTAGCTAGCAATGGGCCATTGGTTGGCATCTTACAAGCCTTACAACCATTAGAAGAATCGAGAGATAGATTTCTCAGTGAAAGTAAGAGTGGGGTCTTGATTTTTATTGGTCTGATTGCTATTGTCTTGTTAGTGTGGTGTGTGTATGTTACACCCTAGAACATGCCATTCAAATTTACAAAGTTGGGCAAGGCACTCAAACTTTCCTCAAGAACATAGGCCTAGTAGCCTTTCTAATGATAGAGATATTTATATAGGACTAAGAACATAGACATGAAGTTGAATTCCACATAGGATCTGTTAGCTCTAGAAGTCACCCTCAAACTGCAAATGAGATGAGCCTAGAAACATTTGAATATGGGTGTGTAAATTTGTTTATATGAATGGGTCAAAATGATGAGAAGGAGAGAAGGGGAATAAAAGGTCCATAAAATGTTCCATTGGGCATGGAGTCAACACTTAAATATTGAAGTCACTCAAGTTGCTTATCAGACAAAGGTTGTGTAGATAGAAGAATGGAGAATAAAACATAAAGAAGAAAATTCATCAAACGAAAGATCCTTTCTGTCAAATGAACTAATCAAGATACTTGAATAATACAATGATAAAATAGGCATGCTACAGTAGAATCTCTGCTTCTCATATATCTACTTATCAATGGCAAGTTTTGATTCTCAATTTTGCATTTTATCCTAGTAGAAGAAAAGAAAATCAACAAAGAAAGACATGTTGATAAAACAACCTCCATATATCTTCAATGGCATAAATATATTAAAAAAGAACATTTTCAATCATTCGATTTATAGAAAAAACCCAAAAAAAATCCATTCATACCCAGTTTTCTAAATATTAATAATTAGAAAACTAATTAACAAAATCAAGTCCTCATTTATTGCCCACAATCTAGATACAATCTGAGCTTAAATAGACAATTATTAGTCTAGAAAATTAGTGTTGATCTGGAACTTCATCGAATGTTTATCTGCAGCTGGAAATTTTTGAATGCCTGGGAAAATGAAATTGAACTTTTCCCTCTTCAATGAAAGTTTTTGACTGCCGCCCTCTGCTCGACATCTACCCTGCCACCTTTGCCTTGAAATCATGGATACTTCTCTAAAATGATGATTAATTTCTAGAAATAAGGATCTGATATCCAAAATATGATACATATCCCCTATTCCTAGATACTCTATCCCCTGATTTATGTTGTTAGCATAATATGTATCCAATCCACCAATTAATGTTCTAAAATATGGACTTCAACTACTATATGAAACAACAAAAACCATCAAAAATGATCTCTTCTCTCTATCCGAGATTGCCTACAAAAAAACAAAACATAATACCCAACAATAATGCAAAACCCTTTGCAATTTCTCACACTGCCATCTGTATCCTTTCCCATTTACAATTCTATCACAATTTTTCTTACTTTTTGGACTAAGAGTACCAACAAAAACAATAGGTACAATCTTCACCGATCATCATTGGAAAATTTGCAAGGAGTGATAATTGTATCTCCATGCTATGTTATGCCTTATCTACCTGAAGATCCATGATGAAATCCATGTCTATATTTCCACAGCTTTGTTGCTTGTTAGTTTCAGGATCATCATCTTCATGAAGATAATGTACATCCCAGATTCCATCTTTTGTCATTCCATTCAAGAAACATTCCATCTTTCCAACAAATTCAATGCACGATTATCATAAAGGATCCAAGCATGTAGAACAGATTCATAGGGTTCTCTGATATTTGGCACTTTAATTTTGAAAGCTAGGCTCTTGGACAGATTTGGCTCTTGGGTGCTATGTTTCTTCCTTGATCTCAACACTTGTTCATTTTGCGTGTTTTCACTCGTTGGGTATTTTCCTTGACAGTGGACACCTACGCGCTCATGGATTTGATGCTCGGACTGTGCGTTTAATTCTGGCTCTGACCTTGACCATGGAACTTTATTTTTTTTCATGTATGAGATATATCTCAAATGGATAAGCACCAAGATAATTCATATGTTTATATTGGCGAACGTTTCTACATATGGTTGATGTGTACTGCAAGCTTTTGTGCGTTCCCTCCTCGTGGTATTTGATGAGTTCTCTCAGCACTTGGCTTATGTTGTTGACTTGGCATACAATTTGGCTTTGATATGTTCAGTGGCCTTGTTGTAAGGTAGGGCCCAATGACCAAACCCAAACTTTTTAGTCCTTGTGACTTGAGCTCGGTGTTGCATATGGACTAGTCCTTGGTCTTCGGTATTTGGACATATGCCCTCAAGGCCAATTTTTTTTTTATAAACCTTTAAAAGAAACCCGTTGTCCATATTATTAGCGTTGACTTGTGTGACTAATTGTTGGAATGTGTTGTTGTTGATGCAAGTGTTGATAACTGGCAGCATTGGAGATTGGTCCCTCGGGTCAATATTTTGCAAAAAACAGTGAAACTTGTAAGAAGAAAACCCAAAAGCGAATAAAGAGTTTCTTTCGCCTAAAAATACTATGGGAACTTCCAGTAACAATACTTGATTTTAACCGATGTAAATCCAGGTACTAACATTGGCTCCATGGAGAATGGCATGCTCCTCGTGAGATGCCAAGAACTTGTAGATGAGTAGCCTTATCCATCGTCAACTCTGCCCAGGAAACCTATGTGTCAGGGAGCACCTCTACTCTTTATTTGAAACTAAAAACTAACTACAAACAAGATGCTCGAGAATCGAGCTTTATTCTTCCTACTCCTACCTAATCATCTGCTTCTTTTAGATTAGGTAAAATCATGCTTCCAATGAAGCCATACAAATATCTGACTAACTGGTGAAACTTTTGATCGGTAAATGATGAATGCAAGAACCCATGGAATACTGATATGCAATTCAAAAGGGAAACAAAACCAACCTTTATTCAACAAGAACAATTTGACATCCATGTTTCTCAAAGACTCCAGATAATCAACAAAAGGATCAATAATGTTGTAAATAAATACCTCTTCATGTTGTTTCAGCTAAAAATTAGAAGATATTTGCATATCCTCTTCTTGATAATGGTTGTTGCCTTCAACTGTCTACAAATCTGAAGATGATTGTGGGTTGTTTTCACTGCTAATCATAAATTGTTTGATATTTTCTACAGATCCAGGTTCAAGAATGATAGATATCGGTGACAAAGGCAAGATCAACTGCTTCTCAAGATCTTGGGATACTGAATGCATATCAACAATTTGTTCTTTATCAAAATCTGAGGCATCCTTAATATCATAGTCAAAATTGTTAGAGACATTTGAATCAAGGACAAATGTGTCTAAAATATGACTATCACCAACATCTTCACAACTGGAAGAAATACTAATTGAATGTTGGATGTGGGATTTAGATTCTTTACAACAGTTATCAAAAATAAGATCAACCGGGTACATCTTCTCAAAATGTGAATTAAAAGCCACATGAAAATCCTTTAAAGAATAGATACTAGCAACAGGGAGGGATTGCCACCATTCACGAGCATGGCCTTCTAAAGAAAATTTGAACAATTTAATCAAGACATCCTCATGAACAAAACCATGTTCAAGCATGCTTTTGTGAAAATTTAATAAGTGCTCACCAGGGTGGTCCTTCTTGCTTCCTTTGAATATCATAAGATAATCATCCCATTCAGTTATAGTCGGCACTGGATGTGGAAAACCGGCTATATTTGAGAAATCACAGAAAGCATACCTCCGAGCCAATATAGCTTCCATTGATATTTTTGTCCTGTATCAGTGAATTCGCCAACAGGTTCTTTCTTCATGGAGTGGAGTCGTCAGGTGAATGATGCAGTCTTGAATATGTGATCAGCCCTTGTTCACCATCAAAAGATGGATATGATCAATGTCTTTCTCCCAGGGAAGATTTATCCTTCACTTTCGTCCCCAACAATGATGCCAAAAATGTTAGCTCTAGAAGTCACCCTCAGACTACAAATGAGGTGAACCTAGAAACATTTGAATATGGGTGTGTAAATTTGTTTATATGAATGGGTCAAAATGATGAGAAGGAGAGAAGGGGCAGAAAAGTTCCATAAAATGTTCCATTGGGCATGGAGTCAACATATCCTAAATATTGAAGTCACTCAAGCTGCTTATCAGACAAAGGTTGTGTATATAGAAGAATGGAGAAGAAAACATGAAGAAGAAAAATCACCAAACGAAAGATCCTTTCTATCAAATGAACTAATAAAGATACTTGAATAATACAATGATAAAATAGGCATGCTACAGCAGAATCTCTGCTTCTCATAGATCTACTTATCAATGGCAAGTTTTGATTCTCAAAATTTGCATTTTATCCTAGTAGAAGAAAATCAAAACAAAAAAGAAAGACATGCTAATAAAACAACCTTCATATATATTCAATGGAAGAAATATATTAAAAAAGAAAATGCCTCATAGGCTTACAATGTATCCATATGATTGTCCTCTCTTCCTCTCGAGTCCCTCTTGGGCTTCCCCTACTTACATTTGCAATCATTCGATTTATAGAAAAAAAAAAAAAAAAACCCAAAAAAATCCAATCATACCCAGTTTTCTAAATATTAATAATTAGAAAACTAATTAACAAAATCAAGTCTTGATCTATTGCCCACAATCTAGATACAATCTGAGCTTAATAGGCAATTATTAGTCTAGAAAATTAGTGTTTATTTGGAACTTCATCGAATGTTTATTTGCAGCTGGAAAGTTTTGAATGCCTGGGAAAATGAAACTGAACTTTTCCCTCTTCAATGAAAGTTTTTGACTGCCACCCTCTGCTCGACATCTGCCCTGCCACCTGTGCCTTGAAATCCTAGATACTTCTCTGAAATAAGGGTTGATTTCTAGAAATAAGGATTTTATATCCAAAATAAGATGCATATCCCCTATTCCTAGATACTATGCCACCCGATTTCTGTTGTTAGCATAATAGGTATCTAATCCACCAATTAATGTTCTAAAATATGGACTTCAACTACTAGATGAAACAATAAAAACCATAAAAAATGATCTCTTCTCTCTATCCGAGATTGCCTGCAAAAAAAAAACATAATACCCAAAAAAAAAGCAGAACCCTTTGCAATTGCTCACACTTCCATCTGTATCCTTTCCCATTTACACTTCTATCACAATTTTCCTTACTTTCTGGACTAAGAGTACCAAAAAAAATAGTAGGTACAATCTTCACTGATCATCACTGGAATATTTGCAAGGAGTGATAATTGTATCTCCATGCTATGTTATGCCTTATCTACCTGAAGATCCATGATGAAATCCATGTCTATATTTCCACAACTTTGTTGCTTGTTAGTTTCAGGCTCATCATCTTCATGAATATAATGTACATCCCAAAGTCCATCTTTCATCATTCCACTCAAGAAACACTCCATCTTTCCAACAAATTCATTGCACAATTATCATAAAGGATCCAAGCATGTAGAACAGATTCATAGGGTTCTCTGATATTTGGCACTTTAATTTTGAAAGTTGGGCTCTTGGACAACTTTGGCTCTCGTGTGCTATGTTTCTTCCTTGATCTCAACAGTTGTTCATTTTGCATGTTTTCACTCGTTGGGTATTTTCCTTGACAGTGGACACTTGCATGCTCATGGATTTGATGCTCGGACTGTTCGTTTAATTCTAGCTCTGACCTCGACCATGGAACTTTATTTGTTTTCATGTATGAGATATATCTCAAATGGATAAGCACCAAGATAATTCATATGTTTATATTGATGAACATTTCTACATATGGTTGATGTGTACTGCAAGCTTTTGTGGGTTCCCTCCTCGTGGTATTTGATGAATTCTCTCAGCACTTGGCTTATGTTGTTGACTTGGAATACAATGTGGCTTTGATATGTTCAGTGGCCTTGTTGTAAGGTAGGGCCTGATGACCAAACCCAAACTTTTTACTCCTTGTGACTTGAGCTCGGTGTTGCATATGGACTAGTCCTTGGTCTCCGGTATTTGGACATATGCCCTTGAAGCCAATTTTTTTTATAAACCTTTAAAACAACCCCGTTGTCCAACTTATTAGTGATGACTTGTGTGACTAATTGCTGACATGTGTTGTTGTTGATGCAGTTGTTGATAACTGGCAGCATTGGATATTGGTCCCTCGGGCAATTATTTTGCAGAAAACAGTGAAACTTGTAAGAAGAAAACCCAAAAGCGAATAAAGAGTTTTTTTCACCTAAAAACACTATGTGAACTTCTAGTGACAATCCTTAGTTTTAACTGATGTAAATCCATGTACTATTTTCACCTAAAAACACTATGTGAACTTCTAGTGACAATCCTTAGTTTTAACTGATGTAAATCCAGGTACTAACAGGATCTATGTTGGTGAAGAGAGTGGGCTATAAGTACCTCATTTACGAATCAGACATGCCAACTTCCATCGTCTTCAATCGGGACCCTACCTTCACTAGCAAATTTTGGTAGGATATATTTAAACTACAAAGTACCTAGCTAAAAATGAGCACTACATATCACTCCCAAACATATGGTCAATCTGAAGTGGTCAACTAGTTCCTATAAACATATTTTAGGTGTTTTTCCTTGGAAAACACACACCAATGGGCACAATGGCTTCCCCTTAGAGAATGGTGGTACAATACCTCTTATCATCGAGCTACCAAATGACCCCATATGAAGCAATTTGTTGCCAAATACCATTATCAGTCACTTCATATTTACTAGGTGCTTCCAAGGTTCAAGCAATGGATCACACACTCCACACTAGAGAATCCATTCTCCACATCCTAAAGGACAATTTGGTTATGGCTCAAAATATAATGAAGAAACAAGTGAAATAGCATAACTATGAACATTCTTTTGCAACAAGGGATCAAGTGTTTCTTCACCTTCAACCCTATAAACAAACATCACTCAAAGACAAAACACCTTATAAATTAGCACCCAAGTTTTATGGACCCTATGATATCATCTAGTGCATCAGACAAGTGGTCTAAAAATTGGCTCTTCCATCCCACACCAAGATTAATCCAATATTTCATATGTCGTGTCTAAAAAAGGTTGTGGGATTGAAGTGCAAGGTGCAAACCAACTTACCATAACTTTATAAGAAGGCTCCATTTGGCTTCAGCCAGAAGCAATATTGGATACGAGTGTCAATTGTGCCAATGCAAGATCAGTGAAGTATTGATCCAGTGGAAATGCATGCCACTTGGAGATGTCACATGGGAACCAACCATGATCCTGCAACAATTCTCTCATCTTCATCCTTGAGAACAATGCTACTTTCGAAGGGGGAGGGCATGTTAGGGTCCTACCCTAACCTCCCTACTTTATGCTACTTAGGAGTTAGTTAATTGTTGTATGTGGCCATCGTCTTTGAATAAGTCTCATTGGATAGTAGTGGATGTTTATTTAATCTAAAAGGGTCTACTTTATAATCCCCACTAGGTAGTTGGTACCCATTAGTGATGAGACCACAAGTAGTTAGGGTTTTTTCTATGGAAAATCCATTTAAAGAGATAGGAGACTATGGAATGTTTGTCTTGTGTTGTGTATTTGGA
>ML842178.1:22328-43235 GCA_009831015.1 Picea engelmannii | reverse complement strand
GGAGAACAAACCTAGCTTGGGATTCCATGGGGCTACAAGCCCATAGGTTGGATGTCATGGGACCACATGATAGATGAGAGAGAATATATTTGGAAGGCCTTGATGATGACTTGGATGACATATCTCAACCCTCACTTGCCAAACGATTTGCCCATGAAGGGAAAAATGTCCTTTTTTTGAGCTTGACGTCATGTTTGGGGGGCTACAACATGGTGGTGAGATGATATGCATTGGAACTTGGATGTTTTTAGGTTTTTTAGGCTTTGACCATGAAGGAATAAATTTGGATGTTTGACACATGGCTTTGGAAAGCCATACTACCCTCCTACATCACCAACGACCTTCTCCTAGTGCCAAAACGTCCATTAAAGGGGTGACATCCTTCTAAATTAAGGTTTTATTTGTGAAAAAGTGAAATTTTATTTTGGGTATGTGTTATATTCTTTGCATGAAATTTTTTTCCTTGGGAAACATGTCGCATTTTTGCCTCGTTTTTCATGTCCATTGTTGGGCAGTTTTTCAACATATGGTTTTTCCCGATGGTTTTCTATTTCTGGTTAAGGAATTAGGGTTGTTGACTAGTACATGTCATTGGGTTAGGGTTTTGGATGCCACTGAATCCTATATGTATATTGTATTCTAAACAATGTAACACAATGAATGAATATAGAATATGTTGGTTTTCCCGGTTTTGGGTTTCCAGGAGAAAAATATCTATGTAATGTGTGTATTTTCCATTGTATCTTTTATGTTCTTCTACTAAAAATATGTTTGCAGTAAATATTGTACAAGGTTAAAATCTACATTTGGTATCAGAGCTTTGTTGGCTCCAAGGGGATTCCTTTGTGGTCAAGGCTTTGGCTCGAGACTATGATAAGCCTTGTTACAATGGGAGATCTGTGGTATTGATTTTTTAGGTGAAGAGAAATATCGAGCAATTCGAAAATGGAGATTGAGAAGTTTTATGGGAAAAGTTTTGAGTTGTGGAAGTTCAAAATGGAAGATCTATTGGTGGATAAAGATCGGTGGATCATGGTTGATCCATGTATTGCACCTACAGAAACTTCAATAGATGACTGGAAAAAGTTGGATCGGAAGGCGAAGATCACAATCCGACTGTGTCTCTTAGATTCAGTATTACTGAATGTGTTAGAGGAAGCTAGAACCAAGGATTTATGGGATAAGTTGGGGAAGTTGTATCATTCTAAGTCTCTATTAAATAAACTATTCCTGAGAAATAAGTTGTATAACCTGAGGATGAGAGATGGAGACTTGGTGGCAGAGCATTTGAAGGCCTTCAATACTATGGTAAGTCAGTTAATATCTATTGAGATTAAAATTTCAAATGAAGATAAGTGTATCAATTTACTTTGTTCTTTACCATATTTGTGGGATAGTCTGGTTGTGGCCATAGGTAGTAATACAACTACATTGAATTTTGATGAAGTAGTTGCATCCTTGTTGTTGGAAGAGATGAGACAAAAGAATATGGAAGGACATAGTACAGACGTGTTATTTGCAAGAGGACGCTCACGGGAAAGAAATAGATCTAAGTTCTCAAGTGGGAGGTCTAATTCTAAGGGTAGATCTAAATCTCCTAGAAAATTTGTAAAGTTATGTTGGAGATGTGGAAACCAAGGGAACTACAAGAAGCAATGTAGAACCAAAATTGAGAAAAAGAAGGGATTTGAAGAATCTCCTTCTACAGAAGAAAATACCTCCAAGGAAGATGGAGAGGATGTGTACTTGGATTCTTCAAGAACACATGTAGATCATGAGGCATGGTTGGTTGACTCAGGTGCATCCTTTCATATGAATCTCCATAGGGAGTGGTTCTATGAATATGAAAGGTATGATGGAGGTAATTTTTTTCTAGGTGACGACTCGACAACCAAAATCAAAAGTCAAGGAAAATTCAAGTTGAGGCTCATATATGGAAGGATTAGAAAACTACTTGGTGTTCTGCACATCCCAGGATTGGCCAAAAATTTGATTTATGTAAGCAAAATGGACGATGCAGGGGTAAAAACAATATTTGAAAAGGAAACCTACAAGAAGGTTCGAGGAGAAAGAGTGTTGTTGAAGGGAGTTCGGTTTGGAACTATGTATAAGCTGCAAGGAAGCACTAGTATTGATGGGTTTATTAGTTCCATTGTTCTTGATATTGGATTTGAAGATGAAATAAATCCTACAATCTCTAGATAAAAGTTTATGTTGTGGCATCAAAGACTAGGGCATATTGGAGAGAAGGGTCTTCAACTACTACATGATAAAGGTATGGTTGAGGGTATGTCTAACTACTCTATGGATTTTTATTTCTGTGAACATTGTGTATATGAGAAGAAATATCCGGTAAGATTCCCCTCTGGTGCAACGAGGGCAGAATTAATTTTACAACTAGTTCACGGTGATGTTTTTAGACCTTTGTCGGTCCCATCATTGGGAAAATCTATGTACTATGTGTCATTTATATATGACTTCTCGAGGAATACTTGGATATATTTCCTCAGGAAGAAATATGAAGTCTTTGAAATGTTTAAAGAGTTTAAGTCTCTTGTTGAGAATCAAATAGAGAAAAAAATTAAGGTGCTGAGGACATATAATGGCGGAGAGTTCTGCGGGATTGAATTTGAAGAATTTTGTAAGAAGTGTGGTATAGAAAGGCATAAGACTACTCCATATACACCTCAAAAAAATGGAGTTGCATAAAGTATGAACATGACGTTGATGGATAAAGCAAGGTGCATGCTCAGTGGTGTCAGGTTAGGGAAATAATTCTGGGCAGAGGTAGTGGGTATTGCATGTTACCTGGTATTTGGTTGTGATGCATATGTTCATGTTCCAAAGGAAAACATGAGTAAACTAGATAAGAAGGTTGAAAAATGTATCTTTATTGGATATAAATATGGTCTCAAAGGTTATAATATTTGGAACCCAGAAACTAAGAAGGTAGTGTATAGCCAAGATGTGGTATTTAGAGAAATGAAGGATGTTGTTAAACATGAATTCCTACCAAGTAAGGAAGAACCAGAGAAAATAGAGTTTGATTTAAAGGATGATGAATCAGACTCTACAAAAGAACATGAATAAAAATAAGAAGATCCTCATACTCCAATATCAAGGAGATCGGTTTAAGAAAAAGGGATACCGGAAACGTATACTCCATTCTATATCCATTCATTTTTTTCTTTGTCTATTATTGATGATGATCCTAGAACTGTCAGGCAAACAATGGATTCAGAGGATGGAAATCTCTCGAAAAAGGCCATGGACGAAGAAATGGTAGCCTTGGATAAGAATGAGGCTTGGGATCTAATGGAGTTGTAGACTGGAAGAAATCCCATTGGCAACAAATGGGTATTTAAAAGGAAGTTGAATGAAGAAGGAAAAGTGGATAAATACAAAGCTCGGTTAGTAGAAAAGGGTTATTCCCAGGTTGAGGGAATTGATTTTGGTGAGATTTTTTCTCTTGTTTCCAAGTTAACCTCTATAATATTTTTGTTATCTGCTGTTGTTGCATTTGATTTTGAAGTAGAACATATGGATGTGAAGAAAACATTCCTACATGGGGACCTGGAAGAAGAAATATATATGAAGCAACCAGAAGGATTTGTTGTGAAGGGAAAGAGGGAGTTGGTATGCAAGATGAAAAAGTCCCTGTATGGTTTAAAACAATCACCAATGATGTGGTATAAAAAATTTGATACTTATATGTTGGGACTTGGTTTACAAGAAGCAAAGAGGATAATTGTGTGTATTTTAAATTAATTAGTGATCATTTGATTTATCTAGTCTTGTATGTGGATGACATGTTGCTGATAGGAAACAACAAGGAGATTATCCAGGATGTGAAAACTTAGTTGCCCTCTAAATTTTACATGAAGGATCTTCGTGCTTCAAATTTCTTTTTTTTCATGGAAATTAAAAGAGATCAGAAAAAGAGGAACCACTGGTTAAATCAGAGAAAATAAGTCGAGACAGTATTGTAGAGGTTTAATATGCAGGAATGTAAAATGGTCAAGGTTCCTATTCTTGTTGGTGTAAAGTTATATGTGGATCAGTGTCCCAAGACACATGAAGAGGAGGAGGACATGTCTTGTGTTTCATATGTGAGTGTAGTTGGCAGTTTGATGTATGAAATGGTCTGTACTAGACTGGACATTGCACATGCAGTGGGAGTTTTGAGCAGGTATATATCAAAACCAGAGAAGGAGCATTGTATAACAATAAAAATGGTTTTTTAGGTATTTGTGTGGCAATTATAGCTATGGATTATTCTACCAAGGAAGACCGGGATTGGATAGAGTGTTAGATATACATGTCTTTGTGGATGTAGAATGGGCTGGAGATCTAGATCATAGGAGATCTACAAGTGGGTATGTGTTTAACCTGTTTGGAGGAGCAATAACTTGGATGACAAAAGAAGGCCATAGTGGCACTTTCAACTACAGAAGATGAATACATGGAAACCACTCATGCAAGTAAGGAAGCATTATGGTTATAAAGATTGTGTTTAGGTATTGGGTTGGTAAATCAAGCTGTAAGGATAGATTGTGATAGTTAGAGTGCAATTTTTCTGGGGAAGAACCCGACTTATCATTCAAAGAAAAAGCACATTGATATTCAATATCAATTTTTGAGAGACATGGTTGAAGAAAATAAATTGTTGTTGATGAAGGTGGACACTTTGAAGAATGTTGCAGATTCATTGACAAAATCTGTAAGCACTGAGAAGTTCTCTTAGTGTAGAGAATCCATGGGCATTGTTGCCCTGGATTATTGACTATGTAACCATGTAACCCCATGTATGCAAAGAAAACAACAAGTGAGAGAATGTTGGGTATGTGGTATATTCTTTTCCTCAAGAAACGTGTCACATTTTGCCTCAATTTTCATGTCGCCTTGATTTTTATGTCCATTGTTGGGCGTCTTTTCGGCACATGGTTTTTGTCGATGGTTTTGTATTTCCGGTTAAGGAATTAGGGTTGTTGAGTAATCCAGGTCATTGGGTTAGGGTTTTGGATGCCGCTGGCTCCTATATGTATATTGTATTGTAAACAATGTAACACAATGAATGAATATAGAATATGTTGGTTTTCCTAGTTTTGGCTTTCCAAGGGAAAATTATCTATGTAATGTGTGTATTTTTCATTGTATCTTTTATGTTCTTCTATTGAAAATGTGTTTGCAGTAAATATTGTACAAGTTTAAAATCTACATTTTAAATGAATTCTTTGATATTATTTTGTAAAAGGGGCAAGATTAGGGTTGTTGACCCCTAGTCTTGTGTTTTACCCTGAAGAATGTGCATAAACTATGTTAGCTACATTTTACATAAATAGATATCATAAGATCTCATTTTAAAATAACTCGCCCTCATTGTGAAAGGACTTGATTTGAAATTCTTGCTATCTTTGGAAAGATTGTCTCTTTTAGCTCTTGTTCATGGCTATCTATTGATGAATGGTTGGTGGAAGTCTAGCGCTAGCCTTGGATGATGTTTTCTAGCTCTTATGGTGGATTATCTTGGAATTTCTCTTGATCTTGGTATGGTCTTTTACTATTATCTTATCATTTTTTCAAGTCAATTATTATTATTCTAGGAGCTAGGTGGTAAGTATAAGGGAATACACCCCCACTATAGTATTCATCATTTTATGCTTCATCTCATTGATTATAGAAGGGTTTGCTAAGAGAAGTATAAGGGAATACACCCTCTTAGTTTAAACCCTAGCTAGAGAAACTTTCCTTGGGAAGTAAAAGGGATTACATCCCCAAGGAGGTAGCTTCTCTAGC
Organism: Picea engelmannii; assembly: GCA_009831015.1. NCBI lineage: Eukaryota > Viridiplantae > Streptophyta > Pinopsida > Pinales > Pinaceae > Picea > Picea engelmannii. The sequence goes on along the minus strand of ML842178.1, from coordinate 37,439 downwards.
TCTTTGTTTATTTGACTCAATTAGCCCAATAGTAAAGGAACTAGTTATACTTTTTTGCATTGGAGATATAAAATCATTGCCTTGGGAAACATGAATTTTGATCTTTTGAAAGGTTTCTTGCTTGAAGTTGTTTTCCCTCATAGAGATTAGTCTTCCCCTACTAGGGTGTCCCCTCTCTCCCACTACTCTAATTGATGTTACAAAATTTAACCTACAACCATTAGGGTTGCATAACCCTAGCTACTAATTCACTCTTAACTCCTAAACTAACCCTAGACTAGCTCCTAAATTTTGTACACTGACTCTACTAACTAGGGCACATCTTTTGGGATAGTTCTTGGCACTTTTCGATGGTTGATTTTTCTATTGCATTCCATTTAATTATACAACCATAAGGATGCACGTTTCTGCAGAAAATACATACTACAACAACTTGCTTTATTCAGCCTTAAAGTGCCCTTTTCCAGTCATACTTGATTGCTATACTTATTGGTGATATTGTTGATTGATATTATGCTTTACATGCTTATTTGAATGTCTTAATTGATGATATAAATTGTTATCTATTGCTGCAAATTAGGGACAACAAGCTTAAATTGATGATCCATACTAACATATATCATTGCAAGTTGGATTTCCTTGTGTCTCAGGAAGGTACAAGCATTCGGAGAAGTACTATACCTGTGGGGAAACAATCACTTGACTTACAAGGCATTTATTCCAAGCTTCCATTTCACTTAGACTTGACCTCTAGGGGATTCACTTATATTTATCTCCATCTCAATCCCCCTAGGGCCACTGGGATCATCTCCCTAGAGTGACCTAGTCATCCTTGAAGTGTGGGACCTACATCGAGGTGACATTGGGTGTAGGATTCCCAAGTTGTAGAACTTGCTTTGTGTTTGGGTCGATATTTTCCCAACCTACAACTTGCGCTATAATAGGTTCCATCACTATGAAACATTGGGATCATCAGTAGTAATGCACATTGTCCTTGGGATTATCACCAGAGTGGCATATTATTGATTCTTGCAGCCAGTTAACTAAGAATTGAGAGGCTAGTTGACTTAGACTAGGTGGTAGTTAACTCCCATAACTAACGGTGTGTGTCTAGATCAATCTATACCACCACTATGGAAAATTGTCTCATGAATTATGGCGCATTAGTTGAGCTTTGCAACACATATCTATTGTATTGTATCATTCTTTCATTGAGTTAATACAATTTCCTTGATTCTCTCTCTCGTTTTTGTCTTTTCTCATTTTTCCGCAACCTATGTATGTCCTTTGCTAGCTAGATCTTATCGGTGCAGGTTCATCCACTTTTACATGGTATCAAAGCTGATGAATTTCTAGGAAAAAGACACACCAAAATCTTTTTGCAGGTACATAATATTAAAGACAACAGGTGGAATTTCCAAAATAATTAATTCTTACATTGTACAATTTCTTTGCATGGTAGCACAAGATGGAATTGCATCTTCGAAGTAGAGGAATATAAAGGTTCAAAGACTCAAAGGTGCATGCACTTGCTGTGCAATGTGGTAGCAATCACCAAAATTATAAATCTAAAAACAAAGACAAAGTTAAGCACATGAAAATCCAAATAAGGAAGGGTACTCAAAACCCTTCAATGATTCCTCCGGATCCAAAGGTGGAAAGGGAACAAAAGGGGAGAAATGAAATTACTGCCAATGAGGATTCCATACAGAATCGGCATGCATGAGAAAGAAGATAAATCAAATGGCACAAATACTTCAAAAAAGCACCCTTGTAGATCACATCCCCAAGGGTGTCGAGAAGAAGAAGCCAAATGATCAAAACCCCAAGAAAGGTATTTCTATCCATGCTTTGATTTCCATCAACTTCTCTCCTGATGCTTGGATTGTAGATTAAGGTGCATCACACCACATAGAATCCACAAAGGGATTCTACTCTTCATTGGACACATGCAAAGTTCCTCTTATTCTAATGGGGGACGAATCTCCAGTCGAAGTCACTGGAAAAGGGAGAGTTGAACTCACAAACGAGAGCTTCAAGAATGTGCTACAGATTCCCAAATTCTATGTCAATCTTCTCTCTATGTATCGGATGACAAACTCCAGCACCAAAAAGAGTAATATTCACACCCGATACTGTGGATATCTATGACATGCAAACCAATTCCAAATTTTTTACTGGTGAGGTAAATCACCAATCAAGACTCTACACATTTTCTAAATTTATTGAACCAAATTTTTCATTACTTCTTATGCATGCTGATGAAAGCAGTAGGATATGGAATGAAATGTTAGGGAATTTAAATTTAGGATACATGCAACAACCTAGCAAGCATGGAATGGTTGAAGGTATACCTAACATCCACTTCTCAAAGGAATCTGTGAGGGATGTGTCCTTGGAAAACACCCTCAAGAGAAGTTTGACAAAGGAAAGAATCATAAGGCCTCCTCTCCTTTGGATCTGATCCACACTGATCTAATGGGACCTTTTCCACATCCATCAATCAATAAAGAAAGGTATGTCCTCATTTTTATGGATGATTTCTCGCACTACACTTGGACATTCTTTCTCAGGAAAAAATCAGAGGTCTTTTAGCATCTCAAAGATTTCAAAGCCCTTGTTGATACATAGTCAGGAAGGAAGATCAAAGTCCTCTGAAAATATAATGGAGGGGATTATGTCAACTATGAGGTACAAAATATTTGTCTCAAGGATGGTATTCATTTGCATCACATGGTTCCCTATACTCCGCAACAAAACAGGGTTGTTGAGTGGAAGAAAAGATCCCTGAAAGAGAGGGAATCTTGCATGATGCATGCAAAGTTACTTCCACAGAGATTAAGGGTTGAAGCAATTAATTATCCAAAGTACATCCAAAAAATATCTCCCCATATATTTTTCAAGGATAAGACCCCCTTTTGAGGATTAGTGCGACCTCAAATCGGAAGTGACCCACTTCTATATATTCGATTCACGTGCATGGGCCATGATTCCCTATGAGAAGAGGAAGGCACTTGATCCACATAGTACATACTATATATTTTTTAGATACCTATATGGTGTGAAGGGATATAGACTCTTTGATCCCTCTATGGACCATCTCATCATTGAGCGCAGTGTCCAATTCGAGGAAAGTATATTGCATGCACCTTAGGAGCCGCATACAAACAATTTTTTTTTCCACCTGTCAGAGATGATGAACATGCACATGTCGAATCTTATTCAGATGGGATTTATAATTCAAATGATTAAGATGATTCATATACCGATTTAGTATAGTCAGATGTAGATTCAGTGCAGGTGAATGTAGATGTAGAGCCAGAGTCGAGGCCCAAGTGAGTCGAGACAACTCTTCGGAATGCAGGAGATCTTGTTGGGGATCTAGATGATACCAGGAAGACTCAATCTGATTTTGAGGAGCTTCCTATTGCACTCACCACCACCAAACCGATTCCACCCATGCATATTTTCTTGGTTCAGTCCTTAGATCCACAGTCTTATGACGAGGCTACTGGGAATCCCTTTTGGGAATCCTCCATGTAGGAGGAGTACAACTCCCTGCTCGAGAACCATACTTGGGATCTGGTTCCCCTTCCATTAAGAAGGAAACTTTTCAGGTGCATATGGGTCTATAGGACCAAGAGTGCAACATTTGGACAGGTTAGCAGATACAAAGCCAAGATAGTCACCAAACGATTTCAGCAAGTGCACAACATTGACTATGATGAGACTTTCACTCCAGTGGCGAAAATAGATTTCATATGATTGGCACTTGCCATTGTGGTAGCCAAAGGATGGGAAGTCCATCAGATGAACATGAAGAATGCATTTCTTCATGGAGATCTCTCTGAGGAGATCTATATGGAGCAGCCCTAGGGCTTCATGCAGGATTCATCTTTGGTCTGTCAATTGAAGAAGTCCCTTTATGGCCTCAAGAAGGCACCGAGGGCATGGTATTCCAACATGGAATCCTACCTACGATCACAAAACTTTATACATTGTAATTCTTACCCAAACATTTACATGCCTAGGACGATTGATTTAATTCTACTCCTAGTTATGTATGTTGATGATTTGTTTATCACCGATTTCTCGATTTAAACGATTGTTGTAGTCATGAGGATTCAACATGATAGGTTATTGATGACAGACATGGGTCTCGAGATCAGTCAGGATGCATTAAGCATCGAACTGTCCTAGGCCAAGTATGCACGACATCTCCTTGAGAGATTCCACATGACAGTCCATAAGTCTTCCTCGAGTCCTTTCCTATCAAGAGTCATACTTGTGGATGGTAGGGACACTCCATTGGTGGAAAATCAACTGTACAAACAACTAATGGGGAGATTTTTGTATCTCACACACTCCAGACCAGACCTCCCCTATGCATTCAAAGTTGTCTCTCAGTTCATGCAAGAGCTGCATGAGCTATATTGGAAGGCTAAAAAGTGTATCCTTCAACACGTACAAGGAATCATCACTTTTGCGATTCACTATGCAACAAAATCTGCATTGGACCTCATCGGGTTCACTGATTCTGACTGGGATGGAAACAACATTGCTGGCAAGTCCACATCTGGTTACTCACTCAGTCTTGGTTTCGGGCCCATCTATTGGTTGAGTAAGAAGCATGCTTCTATTACTCTATATTCAGCCGAGGTAGAGTACATAGGGGTAGTTAACATAACCATTCAGGATATGTAGCTACAACATTTTCTCATTGTTTTGTGCATTCAGTTTCACTGGTCGATCGTCATCTGGTCTGACAACCAGATCACTCTAGAGTTATGTAGAGATCCAATTCATAGGAAATGGACAAAGAACATTGAGATCCACATGCACTACATCCGGGACTTAGTACACGAGGGGATCATCGAACTGTATTTTTTTCCTTCAGCAGAATAGACTGCATGCATATTCACCAAGACGGTCACTGAGCATTAGTTCTATTCTCTGTGCAGTCGTCTTGGAGTGAAGGACACAATTTCCTAGCAATTGTAATTTATTTTTTGATACATTGTACCTTGAGGGGGGGGNCCCATGAGTTTTTCCCTCTTTCCTCATTTATTTTAGTGTGTCTTTTGTTTTCGAGTACCTAACATGGCCTCGTTGTCGGGACCCACTCTTTTATTTTCACCACAGTGATGTTCAGGGGGGTGTTTAAGATGATTAACACACACCTATGATTTTTTTTCCTAAGGTTTTCCCTATGTTTATTATTCATTATCCAGTCTCTTACATTTTCTGGAGAATATTCATTTTCCTACATTCTAGGGGAATACTCTCTTCAGTTCACACTTCAGTTGGATCAGTTGAGTGGAGTCTTGATGCCACATTGGTTCCATCACCATGAAACATTAGGATAATCACTACTAATTTGAATTGTCCTTGGGATTATCACGAGAGTGGCGCATTACTGATGCTTTCAGTTAGTTAACTAAGGACCAAAAGGCTAGTTGAATTAGACTAGGTGGCAATTAACTCTCGTAACTGTCGATGTGTGTCCTGATCACTCTAGACCACCACTATGACGCATTATCTCATGTATTATGGCACATTATTTGAGCTATGTAGCTCATATCTATTGTATTGTATCATTATTTCATTCAGTTAATACAATTTCTTTGATTCTCTCTTTCTCCCATTTCCGTCTTTTCTTATTTTTCTACAAACAATGTATCTCCTTTTCTAGCTAGATCTTATCTGTGCAGGTTCATCCACATTTACAGTTGTCCTACCTCAAGGGTTTTTAATAATTAAGTGGATATTTATTCTATATTATTCTTGAATATTTGTGGTCTTTTATGTATTCATTATTTGGTACTTAACAAGTGGTATCAGAGCACTTCCCTTGGCAGGCATTGTGGGCACATATTTTCATTTTTTCCAAATTTTTTTCAGAGAAGAAAAAGAGGTATGTGATATTCCAGATTATTTATATAGGTTTTTGTGCATAATTTGTAGAAACTGGTTTTATATCTAAGTTCCTCTCATAAAAACACCCAATTTGAAAAAACAAATCTTCCAAAATGGAGTCCGGGAAGTAAAATTATCGACATTTCAAAATATGCTATTTTTTAGGGTTTTTTCACAGACAATCGTGCAATTTTTCTGATTTATGTAACAATTGGGGCCAAATTTTCCAAAACAAAATACAGATCTGAGTTTCTCTTTCAAAAATAGCTAATTTAAAAAACAAATCACCCAAATCAAAGATCTTAAGGTGAAGATATGAATGATTTAAAATCAATCCTTTTTTGGGGGTTTTATGTGACGATGATGACACTGCAAAGCTCATAAATTTTTACTAGGTCCTCATATTTCTACCAGATCAGTTATATGTGGTGTTTCCAATGGATATTCACTCCCAAATACTCCTTGCCCTCCGAACAAGTGTTCAACGAGCCTTAGATCAAACTTTTCAAAAGATGAAATTTTCTCTATAGGAAGAATGTCAAATAGAGATCAACAACATTTACATCATGTTTGAATATAATCAAGAAATATATGTTTGGTATGTTCGAGCTTGATTGTGATGATTGGTTTATCGATAGTTGTCATTTTGGGGATGATAATTATTTTCATATTTTTTTTTATGACTCTACTCCACCTTCTGTAGAGAACATCAATGTGACAAATTAGGAGCCAATAATTATTACCAGTGTCAAATTTTCATATTATACAATGGCATTATTCCTTCCAGATTCTGCTACGACCCTTTCTCACTATGTGGATGGATATACTTATTTGGATCCACATGACATGTGTTAGTCTTGGAGAATAATTTTTAGTTGGTTATTGGGTTTTGATATCTTCCATGTGGAGTTCACATGAGCACTTGGACATGGGACCCTGGTTTACAATGGTGGTTGGACTACTTCAGCATGGTGGCTTTCATTTCTACATGGGACCCCGGTTCTCTAGTCTACTTCAGAACTATGGTCCACACTTATCCATGGGACCCTGGTATATGGTTCTACACCCTCGTAACAAGCATTGATGACAATACTTTCATAAGGGGAATGAAATGCAGTGTAGCTAGAGAGGTAGTGGGGGGGGCCAGAGGGCCCATAGTGATAATAGTGGAGGCCATTCAATGTAAGGTGGACTAGGTCCACTATATTACTAAATAAAACCCATTATGGTAGTTAGATATAAGAAATGTAAGAGGACTTACTAGAAGGTTCTACTTCTAGAAGGTTTCTCCTCTAGAATGTTCTTAGGTGGTTTCTGGAACTATATAAAGGGGTTCAATAAATTTACTCAGATGTCGAGAGAAGTATTGTATTTGGAGATGAAGCTCATTAGGAGGTTTCTCCCTTAAAGAGGCAAGTGAACATGAGATGATCCCTTCCATAATAGGATCCATTGTATGGTGTTGCCCTACCTCAAGGGATTTTAATAATTAAGTGGATATTTATTATATATTGTTCCTGAATATTTGTGGTATTTTCTATATTTAGTCTTTGGTACTTAACATTCACTCATAATATCTAGAATGGGGACTTAAGGGTTTTAATTTTTAGAACTACTAAGTACCTTTTTGGAATGTTTTGAAGATTTTATCACTGCATTTTTGCACAACAATGTCTGGAAAAAAGGTTTTCAAATATACTTGTGATTTCATTGGTGGTGGTATCATCAAAAGGTATTTTTTTAGCATTAATTAAGTCATGGAAATTTTGGCCTTTCACCTAGCGACCCACTACACATGGATAATAATGTGTTGTCTCTTGAATATTTTGAATTTTCATTAAGCCGAGAAGCAATTTTCTCAATCCACATGAATGATGGGAACCATGGAGGAGGAATATAGAGGGATGGAAAATCCATCGCAGAAAGCCCAAAAATATGCAAGATGGAAAATAAACTATTTCCTCAAACAACTTGCAAACAAACACAAGGAACATAAGGGAACAACAAAAGTTTGGCCCCAACTTCTTTCTACTATATCTAGATTCTGATGTTCCCGAGGAGATTTGTATTTACCCTTGCCAAAGGTTTTGGATGGATCTTTCCCCAATTCCATTGACAAGCTAGGGATGGGAATCATCGAGAAAGGTGTTGAGTTTGTTGTTGACACCAAAGGAGACCCATTGTTTGCATAAAGAATCACGCTCATTTAGAATGATTAAATATCAAATGATTGAGAGAGTGATTAAATCTCAATCCACAACAAGCCTTAATACCCACTTTATTCATCATCCAAAGCAACAAGAAATATTGATATTTTATTTTCATCCAATAAAAACAAAGAACCTCACCACTATTAATGAATGAAGTGCTTCTCATGGGCCCTAAAGAGAACACTGACTCTTACATATAAGAATATACATATAAAATAGAATATATTATTGTAGACATGGAAATAACATAATACATTAGCACAAAATTCCAAGGATGAATAAAGTAAATTTACTTGGCCGTAACTTTATAGAGAAATACACAATAAAGCAACATATTTTGCTTGTATGCCTAGTTAAAGGTATACAACATATGAGAAATTCACATGTAAAATTACGCTTGTGGTACTTGCTATGTTGATACTTGATGTCGATAAAATTGTGAAACATGTCATAAGCACAAAAAAAACATTCATTAGTGAGTTGAAATTAAAAAAATCAAACTTTTCATTCTCCTTCCTACAAATTTACAGGTTGAACCTTTGATCAAATCAAGCAAAATCAAATGAAAGGAAAAAATGAAAACCTTTCATTCAAGAGCTAAGCCAATAAATGAAATAAGAGAGAAGGATACCATTGCTCCAGATATCTTGGAAGCAAAATCTTGCAATAGTGTAAATTACTATAAACCACATTAATACCTATTGGTTCTCATTGATCACTCTCCTAAGGATGGTAACATGTTTAACAACTAGATCATCTGGTTCCTTTGATTCAAAAAATGGTACTGATGGTGGTGAAGAAATTATGGGTGAAATTGGAATTAGATACAATGTTGGTGACTAGGAGGATGGAACTATATAAGGAATGGGGAGGGATAAACAAAGAATCTATGTCTCAGTGTACATCCAAAGGACAACTTAGACTATAGCGTAGACAAATCCTCTATGTTACAATTTAGCCCTCGGTAAATAGGTGAAAGGTATAGTACCTCAGATCATAGGGATATTTATGCAGAGACAAATTACAGCTACAACTGACCACACAAATTTAAGATACCTGAGTAGTTAGTTTCATGGTATATTGACTTGTATGGTTAAAATTATTAACATGTTCAAAAGTTTGAAACCTATCTTAAATGAACTAATTTGGGGAAATAAACAAACTCAAGTCATCTCTCAGGAAATCATATATCGAGCCCTTACGAGCTTTATTTTTATTTAGTCTAGTGCTCCAAATTAAATCATGAATCTTCTAAACAAAAAAAACAAAAAACAATACTACACGTAATTCTATCATCAAAATAATACTTGCATCTAATGCATACATAATAACAATAATTGAATGCATAATGAAAGAAAAATATAAGATAAAAAATAAGTTTATTATTTTTAAATATCACACACGTTGAAATAGAAAAAAAATCCACACCACATACACATTAATATTAGATAAACAGACTTGTCCTTACTACTTTTTCTTTTTGTCATTATCATACTTTATACTCAAAAGCATGTCCATAGTTGTCTTTTGGTGGTCTCTTGTTTGTGAATGTTTCTCTAATATTTCAATGGTATAGTAGTGAATTTGACATATTTGACACCACCCAATGCTCCTTGGTTTGCTCTCCCTTCCAATATCCATAGGCTCAATATAATTTGGCATTTGACCTTGCTTATCACCAAAAGTAAACGAAGATAGTAATGAAAAAATGAGCACGTAGATACAAAGCCCATCAAATAAATAACAAAGTATGCTCCAAAAACTAACAGATATATTAGCCATAATTGTAACGTACCTAGCCACCCAGGCTAGGCCATGCCACACAAAAATCTCTCATTATCATCTCTGATACCAAAATGTAACGTACCTAGCCTCCAACTAAGAAACATTACATGAAAAATACACATAAAAATGAAACTTCTGCTACTTAAAACAATTCTTTTACTGTTAGTTGATTTCATGTAGCTTACAACTACAAATTTATAACAGATTTAGCTACAATTTATAACCGTAAAACATATGCATCTAAAGCATGCTAATAATCAACATGAAATACAACTAAGTCGTTCATTACAACAACATATAAGTCATTCTCATTCACACAGAGTTCATGCAAAACAATAACACATGTAAATAACTCAGTATAAGATGAAACACTTATCTTTAAACATGAATTGTGCAACCAACTACTTGGGATAGACGTTTCAACCAACCATAGACTAATTGTTCCAAATGTCAACAACCAGTCTCCCCCGAGCTAAGGCTAGTAATCCAAAAAAGAGGGTGGTTTCTCACGGTCCACTCACAACTCATAAAAATCATAAAAATCATAATCCAACTGATATTATCTTACAAATATCCTTAATTTTCCACCATCTATCTTCCTCTTGACCCACCCAACCCAAGGAATGCACCAATATTTTATCAGGGATCACCCAAGGGATGTACCATCCGTTTATCAGGGATAACCCAAGGGATATACAATCCATTTATCAGGATTAACCCAAGGGATGTACCATTCGTTTATCAGGGATAACCCAAGGAATGTGCCACTATTTCATCAAGGTATCCCTGGCATAGGTAGCTAGGAATCTCTCAACTGGGAACTCAAGGGAACCTTTTTCTAGTAAAACTATCATCAAACCAACAACAAACACTTGTTGTTTTAGTGCAACTCACCCAAGAGTTCACTCTTCATTTCTGACAACCTGTCTCTTAATATTTTCAAATCCAATTCACTCTAATTATGCTCCAATTACGCTCCATAATTCTCCCTCCATGGCTGCACCAGATCCAATATCTCCCTCTTGCTCTCTCCTCTTTTTTTTTCCCATGCACAAACTTCACCAACTAAAAATTGTTGTCCCAAACCATACAAATTTCCTCTCTTGTGGCTTTCCTTTCTTGAATTACACTCTTCCCCAAGCTAATTGTACTAAACCCCCATGTTCCCAATAACTCTAGGATGACACCACTCACACCCACCCTCTTACATGTATTCAATGATTGGATTTGGGAACAGTCAATCAGAAATCAAGAAGTTCATATACAATTGGCAAGTTTAGGAAAATGGGTTAAATTGATATACATGGGTAATTCCCCCCTTTGACCCCTCTTGACCATTATCCTAGACACTTCCCTCTCTTGTGGATTAATTCATCCCCCATCTCTTATCCATGTCCCCTTAGTAGTTGACATCACACTTTTATTATTAAAACATTGAAATACAATTCACATATTACATCGCTTGGATGTAGCCACATATTATCTCTAGTACATAAGCATGAATTAAACTGGGGATTATAATGGGGATGTTACATTTCCCCTCCCCTACAATTGTGCGCTATCCTCAGTGCACTTTATGCCTATATACATATACATATGAAAATTTACATCACAACACTTAGAAATACAAATTTTGCTATTGACAACTCCAACCATCAATCTCATGTTTCTCTCAACTTGTTGACCCAAGGAATGCACTATTGGTTTATCAGGGTTGACCCAAGGGATGTGCCATTCATTTATCAGGGCTTACCCAAGGAATGAGACATTCATTTATCAGGGTCCCAAGCAAAGTTGGCTAGGACTCTCAGGTATGGTTTCAGAACTCTAGATTTCCAAAATGGAGCCTTGTATTATGCATTCTCTAAAATTGTCAAAAATTTGTGGGTACTCTTCCCGCATGTTTTCTTCATGCTTCCATGTAGAATATTTAGGACAGTAGCAGGCCCATTGAAACTTTACCAGTTTTATGTATTTTTTCCTGAGCACCCGAAAATCCCCTTTGTGCTCCACCTAGATCACATTCCAATCAATTATGTGGTTAGCATCAAGTACATTCCAATATTATAGATGTAGGAAATGATAACATGTATGAAACCGGCTCTATCTTTTTTAATATTTCAAAAGTTCCACAATATCTTGCTGCCAAATTTTGGCAACTTCCTAATCTTATCGAACTTATCTTTGCCTTCACTTTTAAGAACACATGTTCTCCCACTTTAAAATCTCTGAAAAAATTGTTCTCGTCTACATATATTTTCTTCCTATTCTAGGAAACCTTTAAATTCTTCTTTATTCTTGTCATATTCTCTTCCATTTCCTTAAATAAATTTGGCCAGACAACTACTCTGTCTTCTAGATTATCCCAACTCACTGGAGTGTTACATTTTCTACCATATAATGCTTCAAATGGAATCATCTTGAATTAGGCTTGATATCCATTAGTGTAGGAAAAATCAACTGAATGAATATAATATTCCCATTTTGATGGATGATCCCTCACATAAATTCCAAGCATGTCCTCAATTATCCCATTAGTCCTTTATTTTTTCCCATCTGAATCTGGATGATATGTTGTACTGAGATTCAAATTTGTTCCAAAGCCTTTTTTTGTGGTGGGAAATCCCCCTACGGACTAGCAAATAGGGTTATATTATGCATGCAAATATGACCAAAATAAACCTACTTTTTACCTTCATCCCTAGACCTAATCCCCATTTCTTTTCAGCAAATACATGGTTAGACCAACATACCTTGTTCCAAGCATCCGATGTCAATACTTCCTCATGCTTGATCGCTTGTTAGAATCTCTCCTCCCAAGGCTGACCTGCACACAAAACAAGCAACAAGCTACACATGCATTTTACCTACAGACTAATGGGTTAGAGATTCAAACATATTTTTAACAAACTATGAAGAAGTCATAAAGTGGGACAGGAAAAGAATTTATTTATTACTTTTAATGAATCAACTTACAATGTCGAGACCGGCCACTTCTCTATGAACTTGATCCTAGGCTCCTCTTCAAATGTCCTCCAACTTCTTTCCTCTGTATTGCTCCTTGCACACTAATGGCTAAAGGGTTGGGACAGTGGGAATATGAATATGAGTAGAGTTTATTTACTATCATTCTCCTCCTTCCAAATGGTACCCCTACCCATTCTTTTATAGGCTAGAAGGAACCAGGTATTTGGTCGAACCCTCAACCATGCATGGCCGGAAGGTTTAGTTAACTCGCCCAAAGTTGTGTGTTCCGTCGGCAACTTTCCTTTTTTCGTGCTTTTGTAGGTACACACGGGTTGTTTTAGGTCAGCTAGCATGTACACACGTGCAGTAATGGAGTAGGGAACGTGGGCCTTTATAAAAAAGGTTTTTTAAAGAGTTGTTCAACAATGTTTTGGCAAAGAAGGAATCTGAGATGGCCTGATGCCGGGTAAGCATGTCTGGTGCAATTTAGGGTTATAACACCTTTGAGCAAATGATCCAGATTATTTTCGGCACAAAATAAGAGTGGATATATAATAAATAAATGTACATAGATATATTAGATATCCAATAATATAACAAATATGCATAAGATATATAACCATAAATACAGAGATACAGTAATACACAATTTCTATTAATGAGCGAAATCTACAAAATTGTAGAAATACAAAGTGAAAGACTTGCTAGAATGGTGGCAACTTATCTCTGAAAAGAGATGTGATGGCTACGCTCATTTGAAAGAATATAGATGTTACAATGAGGCTCCAAAGGAAATTTTAACATAAATAAAATACAAAACCCTAACCCTGTAAGATGAAAAGCTAACAATTTTGTGGACCATGTTTTGGGTAGTTTGGTGTATTAACTTCCCGGGGGCGTAACTTTGGCATATGATCTTTGTTTGGGGTGCACAATAGCTCTTTGGAAAGGTATTGATGAGAAGATTCATTTAACATGATCAATAAAGAACCTTTAGACCATAATTGATGTGTTCAATTGTGAAAAAAACATTGTTTAGGCCATCAAAATGGCCGCAGAAGTTTGGGACCCAAAAAACTGCTAAAAATAGTAAATTGTCAACAAACTGTTTTGAGCTAGCTTCAATAGGTGGGTGGCCACCGATATCCACCTAGATGAAGAAAAATTTCCTAAAATTTGAATTAAACTTTGGATCTCTATTTGAAACATTGTATTAGGTACTCCATGTAACCTAACAACTTCCTTCATATAATTTTTTGTGATATTTGGTGCCTTGTGTGTAGTCTTTATTGGAATAAAATGTGTTTCTTTAGTCAATTTATCCAGCACCACCATGATGAAATCATGTTTCTTCATTTTTCTGGGGAGCTTAGTACTAAAATCAATTGTGACTACTTCTCACTTCCATTCTAGAATGGGCAATGGCTATAGAAAATATGTTGGGTGTCTATGTTTTGTCTTCACTTTTTTTGCATTCTAGATATTTGGCTATGTAATTAGACACTTATTTCTTCATCCCTGGAAAAAAATATTGGTGTTGGTCCTTAGTTATGGAAGGAAGCGAAGAACGAGGAAGAAAAGGTAAAAAGTGAGCTTCGCGGGAGACACAGTGACTGTCACTGGGTTGAAGTGAGCAAAGGAACAAAAAAGATGGAGCGAAGTGTGGAAAAGCAAGGCATTGGATGAGGAGATCAAGGATGATATATCAGCAAGGAATATGGACTGAGGATGAATCAGGAAGTGAAAAAAGCCAGCATTGGATGCTTTGGAGCACCGTGAGTTGAAGAAGGAAAGACAGACTGGCGAAGCTCGAAAAAAGTGGGTCAAGTTGACCTAGGGTTTTAGACACCTAGGGTTTTGGTAATTAGGGTTTTGACACCTAGGTTTCGGCCTAAGGCTATCGGTAAGGGAGTATAATGTATAAATAGAGTTTAAAAGGATCTAGGTTGGGTCGGTATTGTAGTTGAGCCTTGTTACTGATTACTGGCCATTAGGATAATATTGTATTAAGGGTGAGAGAAGTGTTGAGAGAGAGAGTCTTATGGTATTGTAAGGTCTTCAGCTAGGTGAGAAGATCAAGTCTTGTAGCTATGTTGGAAATATGGCTACAGCAAGAATGACGCAGATGATCAAGGTTGTCATTGATGGCAATCGATTGTTTATGAAGAACAGATGCTGCAACACAAACACAAATGTGAACACAGATGCTGAAACACGCTGCAACACAAATGCG